>JAGEOH010000500.1:0-43274 GCA_032207245.1 Pardosa pseudoannulata
TTTTTATAGATTTTATTTCTATAAAATAAACTTTAATATTAAATACACACGTTGTAAATCATGAAACCACAAAAGGAACATGGGTGATTCTATAAAAAAAATCACATAACATTTTCTTAAAAAAATAATTTAAAATAAAAATTATATTAGTATAATTCATGTCAAAAAATAAAAATCTGTTTATGTATATCTTCTAAAAATATAATATATTAATATGTTCTAATATATATATATATAGTGGAAATATGTGTGTTCTGTATAAAATCATACAAAAAATATTTTCTTTGAAATCACATAACAATGTTAATATTTTTCAAAAAAAATTTTTTCTGAAAAGATATTCTAATATCTTCAAATTTTATATATATATATTAAATATATGTGTGTGAGTGTGTGTTTATTTTTATTTTTAATTATTAGAAACAGATTTTTCTGAAAATTCTTTTTAAATTTTCAGGAAAAAAAATCGGTTTTCTATAATTTTTGACTCACACAAATTTTCAGAAAATGTGGAAATTTTGATCAGAATCACACCTGGGAGGGACTAAGGGGATGAAGTATCCTCCTCCCTATAAAGTTAAGATTTTTCTTGGTTCTTTAAAACTTTCTGAATGTATAGTTACTAAAATAAAAGTTTCTTTAGAGTTCACTTTTCATTCTGTCTCATTAATTTTTTTTTTCTATCATGTAAAAATTTTTGGTCATAGGAAAAAAAAAAGGTTGATTTTTCCCACAGCAGAACTATTTAGACTACTGCTGATCAATGATGAACTGGATCTGGAGAAACCACTAAAAGTTAAGAATTGCCACTTGTCTTTAGCCACCCATACATACTGTTTGAAGTTCTGGGAATAGCCTTGATGCCCCCTCATAAGCTACTGAGGGACCAAGAAGCAACATTAGGCACACTTAAATTTGAAACAATATAATGTACTTTGTTTTTCTGAATGTGGGCATTTAATTTAGGTTATAGTAGCCATAAGATGCCTAAGAAAATCCTCGAAAGTATGTTTAACTGAATAACAATTTGTTGTAAGATAAAGAAGTTTGAAGCAAAGGACATAAAAAACATTTACCAAACACGTACATGCATCTCTATCTTATCAAGATATATACATATTAACATGATTGCTAAAATTTTAAGACAACTGCGCGTAAGAGAACTTAGAACCTTTTTTCCATGAGCAACTTTGAAACCGACTTTAGGTTTGTTTTTTTGGTTTGAATTCGAAAACCTTTAAATCATGTGATACATGCTTCAAAAATTAGTCTACTCAAGTATTCTGGCTGTGTATTGTTGTATATGAAAAATAATAAATATAAGAAGATTTTATGTCCAAATGATGGTCTTTACCTCAAAACATATTAGTTCACAGCCTTTTTTCCAATTTGTTAAAACATTTGGAAATAGAGGTAATGTTTTTACCCCTTAAAAGATGAGAACAAATCTTATCCAAAAATTCAAAATTCTCAATCTTTGAAAAAATGGATATAATGATCTTCATTGACAATGTAAGCTACAGTAACTCCTTAAGTAAAGGCAGTGATCTGGTAACTTTTAAGTTAAGTAGTGTTATAGTATCAAGGATCGACCCAGCTAAAAAGCCATCGTGTTCATTAATGGCAACTAGGTTTGTGGTTACATGACTTCCAAGTTCTTAATATGTCTGGAGGTGCATGCTAAGCCTAAGAGTCTTCTGTTTGGTCCCTGAGTAACAACTTCCAATGTGCAGAATTTTAATTCAGCTAAAGAGCTTACACTCAGATTTACATAAACTTGTCAGGCCATTTTTATTAAAGAAATGTTTTTAAAGTATGAATTTAAAATTAGCTCATTCCATGCAATAAATATTAAAACTGTGGAAAAGAAGCTGCAACAAATAATTAGTAATATTTAAAAGCCTGGAGTGAAATTGAAGCTATTCTCACAAAAGGAATTACATTATTATTTTATACTAGCAAATAGCCCGTCATATGACGGATCGGTAAAATTTCTAATTTTCCAGAATTGTAAAAAACCCTATGATGCAGGTAAAAAAAAAAAAAAAAAAAAAAAATGTTTTTTTTTTTTTTGGCTGAGAATTACCTTTCAACAAAAATAATCGATTAAAATTATCACATATGTACTTAATCTATTATTTAAGTCAAATAAAAAAAATTATTTATGTAATATCTAAGTTTAGTGATAAAATGTATGAAAATAATGCAGAAAATATTTAAATAATTTAAAATAAGAAATGATTAAATAAGATGGTTAAAGGAATGAAGTCATAATGCTAGAAAAAAATTGTTATTTTTACCTATTTATTATGTGATAAATTGATAAATTTAATTGCTTGCTCTTAAAATGGGGCTTGATATAATAGTATTAAATGCTCGAAAATGGGACATGGTGGATTTCGAACATTTTAAAGAGGACAGTATTTTTCGCTGTGATACGAAGCTTATTCATACCAATTTACTTCAGAATTGGATCTATAGTTTAGGAAAGATAAACTTTACTCGCTTTGAATTTTGCAAACCCTAACTCATCCAAAATCCAATATGGATGCTCTTTCCATTCCAGATCCAACCACTTCATAACTTCGAGGACAGACGAGCCGATAACTTAGTATATTATTACATTATGAGAAGAAAATTTAAGGGTACACAACATGAAATGTTTATGTGGCCAGGGTCATCCATAAAGCAATACGTGAATTTAATAAAATAAAAATTATAAAAAGGTGAAAAAATAGTAAAATTTTATTTTTAAAATAATAAAACAACTTTCAGAATATGAATTTAAAAGAAAAAGCAGAAAGTATTATATTTATTAGACATTAAAAAAAATTGGTTGTGTCGGGGATAGAACCGTCAACCCGAGAAGTACGACGATCAAGTGGGCGGACATTCTACCAAACGTTCAACGCCTGCTTGTTGTGAGCAAACTAATTAGAATATATGAAAGTTCAAGTAGAAACAGTCCAGAAATTTAAATATTGCTCTCCGCCTTTGCCATTCTATCAAGAATGAATTTTGTATAGAATAAGAGGAAGGATAAGGCTTGAAATAATAGTATTAAATGCTCGAAAAGGGGGATGGGCTGGATTTCGAACTCGCTTTCAATTTTGCTTACCCTAACTCATGAAAAACCCAATATTGATGCCTGTATCCATTCCAGGTACAACCTCTTCAGAAATTTGCAGACAGACAACTTAAGCTATTATTATATAGGGGATAATTGTTTACCACCGCACAAAACACTGTATGGGTCATTATAACATAACTTATAAACAAACTGCAAATAAAATAGTGGTAAAACACATTAAATTTCACATATTCATAATAACTGTATAATTTTCAAGAAATATGTTTAATTAAATGGATGATAGTCAGAATATTTAAAACAAACGAAACAATTATTTCAGCAGGCATCTTTATTGATTCCCATAAATTTAAAATATTTACAAACTATTCTTGATTACATTGAAATAGAATAATACAAATGATTGATCAATTACACATAAATCAAAGTGCTTTATTTTTTCAGAAAAAAATTATTTATTTTAAGAAGCAGAACTATTAACGATTGATAAAAAAATACTGTTATGTTTACATAACGAAGACAAAAGAAATAACTCAATTTTTACTGCAGTGAAACATACAGTGAAATGGTAAACAAAGCTCTTAGTAGATTTCATTCTGAATAAAAAAAAATCAACTGGGAGCTTTTAAAGTAAGGAAGTATTAACACAGATATTAGAAATACAGAGATGTTACATCCAAGAAATATAATAAAGTTTACAACCATTTCTGCACTTTGTAGGATTCAACGATAATATAGTTAGCATAATGTGTTACCTACAAAGCAAGTATGACATTACCCTTTCTGCTCACTGATATTTTGAAATGAATTTTTTGTAAGCAAAAGATTACCTGCAATGTTGCAGGACTATGAAACAGTATATACGTATATATGTGAATGTGTAAAGTTCTTTGTTATTTTTAAACTTTTTTTTCCATATGGCACAGAATTTTAGTTAGAAGCTCATATACTCAGATATGTTCATAAACAAAACTTGTATCAATTAACTGCAATCTGTTAAAGAAAACTAATATGTATATATGTATACGTATGTATATGTGTATATGTATGTATATATGCATTTACATTTTATATATATCAAGTACACTTGATAAGTGGAACCATAACCTACAATTTTTAACAAATTCAAAACATCATTGGCCAATTAAAATTTATTTTTTGAAGTGGTCAAAATAAATAGTGAGATAGCATATCTCATTAGTGCTAATGTGAATTCTTGGCATGAACATCAATATTTTTGAATGGCATTTGAAGAAATAAGCAGCATCTGGATTAAGGAAATTCATGTCTGGCTTATGAAAGTTAAGAAACAAATCATGAAACTAGTTCAGATAGGAAGAGCTAGGAAAAAAAGCTTTTATAATACCTCAACCTGATTTAAAATCATTGCTATGTAATCAGTTATTTATGTGAAGTCATTGATACAGCAAGAATTCCGACAGCTATTATTGTACAGTTTCACAACATTGCTCTAGCTTACTTATAAGCATTTGGCTCTGTAGAAAACTGAATATTGTAAGAAAGCTAATCACAATAAAATACCAGACTGTTACAATCCCTTTATAGATCTCAAGTTCTATTTCTGTTTTGGATGTGAGACACAAGATGCAACTTTATTTACATCTTGTTAAATAGTTTAGTAGTATTAAATATCCTCTTGCTTTAATGCTGTCTGCTTTAACTGCAACACACTCTATTCTTATTGTTATATTTGTCTAATTGGATTCTTTTAATCATTCCTTTTTGCACATATATCTAAACAAAATAAGGAAGACTATTATATTTTATAAAGTTTTAAAGCAATTTTCAGGGAAATAATATGATTTATCGATGAGAGGTATCAGCATTGTTAGACACTTGAGTAGTAGTAAAACATAATTAAAAATTTCTAATTTAATAACCCATTTTACAGACAATGAAAAACCCATAGTATATAATCTTTAACAGTAACAATATATAGTCATGCCTAAATCAAATAACAAAACTTATGATATTCCACTAAACTCAATCAAAAACCAAATGGATCATAGCTCGTCATTTGCAGTTAAGTGGTAATCAATATGTGCTGAAAAAAACTGATACAGGCAAACCTACCTATAACAGATAACAATGCAATATATGATTGCATGAATGCATAACATTGGATAACATTCTACACATTCCTCAATTATACGTATCAGAGTACTTGGGCATTCTCATGTATGGCTTATCATGTATTAAATGGATGTATCAGTTTTTTTAGCACTTCGGTGTATACAATAGAAACCTACATAACACAATGATGGTTATCACTAAGATAAACAATCCACTTTCTTCAAATTATAAAAATACTTTTGCTGGAATGATCAGATATCAAGATAACAAAGGGGAGCACCTACACTTTCATTCTAGGGATACTATATTCATTATGATTTGTCAGAACAATTCTGAAAAGTGGCACCCCTTTTTAATAAAAGAAAACTCTTTTCACAATAAACTAATGAAATATGGGAAGTTGACTACTGTGACTATTAAATTTAACAAACAGGAACCTTTAACAAACTCAAAATATTTCCTTCATACTTGTTAAAAACTGGAGTACAACCCAGGATGATAAATACCAGCCCTGCCTGTATTCCCATTTCCTGTGTTAAATTTGACTAAGACTTGCCTTTTATTCATTTCTGCAGGAGCATTAGAGGTATTTAAGAACAGTCATCCCCTTTGGCATAGTTCCTTCTTTTGCGCCAGAAGTCCTGTCCCTTGTGCCAATTACCAGCAATCAGGCTGTCGATTATAATACGAGCTCGATCAGGCCACAAAGGATGCTTCTGCTCACAGTAACGATCTGCCAGTTGATAAGCTGCATCAATAACAGTCATATTTTCAGTTGAAGCCATCTCCAGGGTTTTTTGTGTTAAGCAGTATATCTATAAAACCAAATACAGTGAATATTCAAGTGTTAAAAGTCCTGATGAAGTAATGTTTGGATAAAAGAGTTTGGGTTCAACAAATCTGATTTTCAAAAAGAATAGAACACAAGTCCTCTACCTTTACTCCAGTGGCATGCGGTCCATATGTGCAGGGTGTGCACTGCAAACCCTAGCAAAATTAGGAGAGACAATAATTTTCTGCACCCATGTCTACCTATCTTTATATGGTATATAATAAATATTATTTATAATATATTCAAATATTATGTTGATTTGCTTGCTTGTATTCTCGCAGTGTGTGCGGTACTAGGTGCTGCACCACGTAGCGCGTTCGAAAGCAAACAAAGATTAAAAAAAAATATGTGTATGCACTGCGCACTAATAGAATATCACGCTTTATATGTATGGGCTACTCGAGAAGACCAGCATACTATGGCACTGAGGCAAGTGCAGCTATTTTTCCTGCACTTGGCATTCACAATCATCCGAAGGTACGGTTTATTAAGCGTTGTATTAGAGCGGGGAACAATTTTGTTTTCTTAGACAAAAAGAAATGAATTTTAACTGAACAGTCCAAATTTTACCATTCATTGTGTTTTACAGACAGTATATAAGTTATATTATGTAACACCATATCCCTGGTTTAGTTTTTAAAAATTGTGAAGAGGTTTTTCGGAGGATATATGATTTTCGAATGTTAAAAACAATTAATAAATATAATTTAATCCACTGATGAACGGGAAAGAGTTCGTTCTATTGAGCCAGAGTGCAGTGAAATCCTCTGCACGTGGATTAGACTTTCGGTTTGTCGGCACCAATGAGCATCTTGATGAGGCACCGCAGCGGCGGTCACCGTGTGGTGCTACGTTTGCTGAAAATATAAGTTTTTCGTGGAAATATAAGCTTTTCGTTATTTTATTAGTAATACGGATAGACGTATGGATTTTGTGTACAAATGAATAATAAACGTTAAGGAAGTGTTTAATGTACATTTTTATGGTTTTATTATTATTGTTGTTGTTGTTGCTCTCTGCACACCCTGCATGAACACCTACCGCACGCCACTGCTTTACTCAAATATTTGAAAACTATATTTGACTACCAAATAACTTCATAGAATTAAATAATAAAATTATCTCTCTCATTTGAATTATTTAACATAACATACCATTATTTATGCAATTTTTAAACAGAAAAAGTACAAAAAAAGATATTATATGTGATTTATTTTGGGTTTTTCTCTGGTGTATAGAAAGTTAAATAACCAAAAGTAAAGTAAAAGGTATATATAAGGAAACAAAACAAGAAAGTTATATTTGTTCAGAAAAGAAAGGAGAAAATAACATTTAGAGTGTACTCACAGAATGTTCCCAGTCTTTATGGAAATGCCTTTCAATTGCAGGATCAACATACAACCGACCATAGTGTTCATATGCAGCATTCACAAAAGCCTAGATATAGTTATTCAGTAATGGAGGAACAAAAGAAAAAAAAATCTACTGTAAAACAACCTGTTATTGAAATACATATACAATTAGGAAAACTAATCAAAAAATAGAAATATAATTATATATTTAAATCTACTGTTACATGTAAAAAAAAAGATTCTAAATGATTTAACAATATATGTCACACTTTATAAGTAACAGTTCAAAGGCCACACTATGTTATGTTACAAAGAGAAGGTGCATCAGACAGCATAAGCAGTGAAATCAAACCATTTAAAAGTCAGCATTTCAAAGACTTGCATAATATTGAGATAAATCTAACACATAATCCTAAATAGCAAATAACTGCTTAATTTGAATTGACCCTTAATATTTCTTAATTGTTAACAACTAGATCCGAATACAAACTTTACTGTTAATGCATTTAAAGATTGAATAGAAACGTGCTATTTTTCAATATTATTAAATAAGTGAAAATAATCATACATTCATTAGTTTGGAATGCTATAGTCTATTGTTTTGTTACACTAGTTTAAGTTAAATGTAAAAAACACAATAGTGGCTGGCTTAACATTTTACTCAAAGTAGCATTAGAAGTTATTCAACATAAATATTACAAATTTCACTCTAATTAACAGCAAACAGAATAACTTATTTTTACTCACAGCTTCAATATTTAATTTTAAATAAAATAAGTTTAACAAAAGTTAACTTTCTGGTAAACAATTTGCATACATTATTTATACATAGTTTTATATTGGTCCCTCAAACCACTTATATAAATAGAACTTTACTGTGTAATTGATTTGAGTAGTATGAAATTTATATTAGTACTACAATTAAGAGCCCCATTTCTATATACACATTTACCATATCCTTTGGAGATAAACTTATATTTAGAAAGAGTTTTATGACCTTCTTTCCAAAAAGATAGTAAAAAAAATCAAAATTTATAAAATTACTAAAAGTTGGAGAGTAAACTATTTTTTAAATATTTACCTGTACAGTTTTTTAGAATTATTTTAGATACTTTATTGTGTACATGTCAAATAAAATATTTAAATACTAAATATAATTGTATTAGTCTAAACCAGGGGTAAAAAAAAGGAAATTTAAGCTTTAGCTACTACTGGCTAAATGTAATCTGTAGAATATATTGCACTATAGCCCATGTGTAATTTTTTAATGATAGATAATTTTCTAATAACTCAGGGATATCTCATATGTTTCCCGATGGAAAATTTAAGCTTATTAAAGAATTACAAGAATTAGACAAAAAAATAATATCAATATTAAACAAGGTAAATTTAGAATCCTTTTAACATACAGTTTATGACCTGTATGCAAGAATTATGCCCATATCTTAATCATTATTTCCCAATCATTTAAATGAAACTCTAATTAAAAAAAATCCAAATTATACACTTATGTTTTAAGAAAAGTTTTCTTCTCCCAATTTAAGTAATTATCCTTATAAAGATATCCTTCACCTTACACAATTCTCTTTCCTTTAAAAATAAGAACTATAATGGATAAGTAAAGAAGAAAATTCATTGATATAATTTTTCAGGTAGAAAACAATTAAAATATGCAACCATTCTATTAGGTATGTACTCCAAGACATAGGTAATATCTCGCTCTGCCATCAGTTTAGCATCTTCTTCAGATTTTAGCAGGGCATTAGCAGATCCACAGACCACTTTAGCTTTGATATTAAGAATTGTATCACGAGAAAGGACCTGCAATGACAAGAAACATAATACATTATGTACTCAGAAATCTTTTTCTTCGCAAAAATAAAGTTTAATTTCTCTCTGTCTAAATATATTCCTCCAAGTCCCTTTGAAAGCCAACATAAAAGTATGAATCACATTTTTAATTTAAAAATATGTTGTATTTTAGAACCCTTGCACAGATATTTGAAATATAAAATTAAATTATATAAAGTTTAAAGATAAAAAGGAAAATGTTAATATTCCCATTTATATACTGCACTATTTAAATACAACTGCTATTACTTAATTTTAATTTTAACTTATGGCAGATTGTCTACCCCGTAAAGTATAAGATATTTGTGTACACTTGCTACCTTTTTGATCATCCACAGAATGAAGGATAATTTACACCATTGATAGTATATACGTACAATCAAGGAATATCTTATACAAAACAGATCATTTAATCATATTTTTTAAAGGTTTTATAAAAGCTTAATCTACTTACATGTCCAACAGCACATGGTGCCAAAATATCACAATCATAGCTTAGGATAGCATTGTCTCCAATTGGTACTCTATCTACTTTTAATCGACCTCTTGCCTGGAAAAAAAAAATAATGAAATAAAAACCTGACAATACACTAGGAATTCATATAAAATACTATACAAATTAACACAAATTGGTTTGCTTTGTAAATATGCACAGTAAATTTTCAATAAAAATGAGTTATCCGAATTGAAATTAAATTAATTTTTTATCTAAATCTAGAGCAGGGATGAGCAAACTACGGCCCATGGGCCAACTATGGCTGGCCGAAATGTTTTATCCGGCCTGTGGATAGAATTTTAAATTGCTGGTCTGAGACAAATTAAAAGAAATATACATTTATACATTACCTATCCATCTACTTTTCTACTTTGTTTAAATATTATATCCCAAATTTATTATCTCACACCCAAAAGATCAGCGGTATATTTGCCTCTTATATGTGAAGAAGTGTTTTCAACTTTGAAATTTAGAAAGAAAAATTTCAGAAGTAGAATGATAGATGAGCATTTAGCATCGTTCATTAAAATCAATAAATCTGATTTTCAACCTCAGTATAAGGAACTTTTAAAAATGAAATCGCATTTTCATTCATTTCATTAACACATTTAAACCATAATAATTGTATATTGTTTTTAAATTTTAGAAAAATTTATCTTGGCAGGCCAAATTTATTTTCTTCCGATTTTTGGCCCGTGGCCGAAAAAGTTTGTCCATCCCTGATCTAGAATCTCAACAATAATTCAAAGTTAAATTTCCTCAGTTCTACTAAATTTCTAATTTTTAAAGAATTCTTAGTAAATTTTGCTTTTTTTATTTTATTTACTACTACTTGGGAGATTCTCAAACAATATGGTAAATTAAATACACTACAGAAAAATGTTAAACATTGAGTAGAATGAGCAAAAAATGTCAGATTTAAGAAAACAAGGGAAATTGTCTGACCCATAGTGAGTGTGCACAGCTTAATACAAGGACATGGTGCTGGACAAGCTGTATATGTCCTAGTACTTTCCTAGAACAGTAGTTTGTTTAGTTTGGATAAATTGGATTTTAGTAAATATTTTTCCTAGACATGGGCTAAAACCAAGATCTACTGCTAATGGTCAGTCCAAAGAGCTGTGAAGGTGCATGCCAACAACTTGATTTGAACTAGAGACTCTGACATCAAAAGGTGCTAAGAATGGCAGTAAAAGTTAGCAAAGAAGTTCATGTGTTACTGACTCTCACAGAAAGTGCTAGCAAAATGAAATTAGAAACATTTTTAATCCTAGTACTGTATTGCAATTTGTGTGTTTTATGCAAAGTCCTTCAGTTAGTTTTCACTACTATGATCTTAGTTTAGTACTACAAGTAAACTAGCATTTATGTATTTTTCACTTTAAAATGTCAAAAAGAAAATAAACTCTTGATTAACATTAAATATAATTTTAATCAAGCAAATGAATAAAATCTTGATGTCTACTAACTTCTTCCCTAAAATGACAAAAGAATATAAAAAAAACTATTTCTATTGCATATATCAATATAGAAATGTGTTTAATTGTATTGCCTAAACTTTTTTAAAAAAGATGTTTTAATTTTCTAATTTTTTTATATCCTAAAATTTGTATTTGAATACATTACATTATTTTTTTTTTCTTAATCCACACTGACAAAGCTATAAACTAAATGTTTCTTTTGTTGATCAAAACATGCATGTATGGTTTTCAATATGTGGACCTGAACAGCAAAAACAACACATTTATACTTTAGTTTTAAGACTTCTTTCTATCATTCCCATAACTGATCATGGAAATTATCATGGGATGTTTAGTGTGGTTGAAAAGACAACTGATAAACCTTTTCTGTCGCACAAAGGATTAAGTACATCTTTTAACAATTTTTACTTTTCTAATGTTTTGGTTTGGGGCATCACAGTCAATTATTATGCAACAGAAGGGTTGAGTTAGACCTGGGCTTCTGTTTACAGCCAATTACAAATGGCTATGATCATCTATTCCAACAATAAGATTTAAACTTGTGCACTCCAAATACCAAATGATACCAAAGTATACCAAATGATAGAACTATATACAGGGTATCTGCCAAAATAAAATTTTTCAAATCCATGACTTTTCCTGATTTAGCAGATCATTTTCCATGACTTTAAAAAGCTTTCGTTAAAGTATATATGAATAAAACTTCTGATGTACATACAAATAAAATATATGCTTTTAGAGAAATTACAGGAATTTTATCATAAAAAAACTATAAACTTACTTTATAAGTGTTAATAAACTCACATACATAAAAATAAATTGTTGTATCTACATATCTAAGTTTAATCATATAGCAATTTTTCAATCAAAATGTTTCCAATTTGAATTCAGGATACTTTGGTATTATCCAGGTGACCATGAATAATAGCCAAATATAACCCTATAATGTTTATATACAATATCCCTAGAGATAAACTTATATTTTGTGCAAAAATCTTAACTAATTTTTATTAAAAAAATAATTATTATATTAATAAAATTTTAATCTACAATTTAAGAAAAAACCAGAATAATATACATTTACCCACCCATTAAGCTTTCTTGCTTTGAGTTTCCTTGGTGAACAAATTTTACTTGGCAATATGGTCAATAAGATAATACATAAATACCAAACTCAGTAACTTCAGCCAAATGACAAGTAAAAATAGAATTAAACAATTCAATGCATTTTTATTTAATCAGTAGTTTAGCGGATCCATGACTTTTACTCATTTTACTTGAAAAATCAAGACTTTCCATGACAAAATTAATCCATTGTCTAAATCCATGATTTTCCATGACTTTCCCTAACTTTCCAGGTGTGCGGAAACCATGTATATTACATTAGAAATTGCTTATATTTAATTGAATAAATTTTTTATTTGTTATTGTAGCTCTATCTATTTCTTTGCTTACAGGTCTGGATGAATTTAAGTTATTGAGAAGTAATTTTAAATTCACCTGCCAATACTTTCGTGAACTTACACTGCTCACGAAAAAATTTACAAAAATATTTTTTTTATTTAATTTAGAATAAACTTAGTAAAAATCATTGTCTATTTTCAACTTATAGGATTTGTTTTATTTGTACAGTAAGGATAAATTCACACTGCCTACATATTTAGAATTTTTAAAAAACTCAATAACACAAAGAAATGTATTACTCTTATCTTTTTAAAAAGTAAATGCATTTAATTAGTAAACTGGAAATATTCCAGGGTTGGAATTTAATTATTTTTGATAAGGTTCCTTTATTTATTTTTGACTGGTAAGCTTTTCTTTCTTTCTGAAGGGCTATGTGACTTAAAAATTCTAGGCATTTCTTTACCTTCGATATCAACATATCATGAAGATCACCAATGCTCTTTTTACTAGTATCGGTGACATAGACATGAGCTGCACCCCGCTCTAGAAGACCTGAAGTTACAGCTAAGCCTGAAAAACAATCAAGTTGATTATTGACTAAAACCTTACAAAAATTAAAAAACAATATAATAATACTGAAATTATTAAAAATATCAAAACATTATAACAATTCAACTTTAACCAAATTGTTATTTCCAAGGTTTTGCCTAATATTGAAATTTGAAGATCATAACCTCTATTCCCAACAAAAAATACACTATGCAGTATCTGTCTCAAAAATTTCTCAAATAACTAAAAAAAAAAAAATAGTTTATATTTTTATTTATTTATTTTAATTAAAAGGCTAATAGTTTCAGTTAGATAAAAATTAGGTGAGAGAAATAAGCATTAACTTTTTAGGACTTTCTCCATCTAAAATGTTCATATTAAAAAATGTAAATAAATTGGAGCAATGAAAAAAAGCATTATCAATTCATAACTAGCTGTACTTTCAAAATGCTTATAATAAGGATCTGAAATACCTAAATGATACAAATTACAAACAGTTATAATCAGTTTAGTGCTGCTCTTTCTCTACAAATATCTACAATAAAGTTTAAATATTAAGTATATTACATGTTATGTACCAAATGGTTGGAGAGATTTCATTAAAAACTGTTCTCAATGGAAAGTACTAATATGGTTTGAAAGTGAATCTGTATTATAAAAATAAAAGCTAAAAATTACTTGGTAATAAACTTAACAAAATTTTACAAAGTTTGATTAAAAGTTTTACCTGCATTTAAAAACTTTTAAAACTTTCTAACATACTTCATGGAGCAATTTTAAAAGTTGTTTAATATGTTCATATTTTTATTAAAAACTGTACTTATTTTAAAAAATTATGAAATTTTTATTACTTTTCTTTCCTATTTTATAGCTATTTAAGTAAAACATTGTCATCTAATTAAATCAACTATATAAAAATAATTGATTTTACTAATGACAGATATTGTGAACCCAAATATACCTTAAAACAATGCTTTAAAAAATGCATTATAATTTTATTTTATTAATAATAAATTTACTTTGAAAGTAGCTACTTAATATAAATTTGAGTAGTTACTATATATTGATGTTTTTTTTCGGAGGTATTTACATTTTGTACACAATATGTGTTTATAAATACAACTAAAAAGATAAAGAGATAAACACATAAGAAAACAATGCAATGAATGAACAAACTATGCTTTACCTATGCCCCCAGCACCTTGAACAGCTACCTTCATGCCACTTAGATCTCCAGCTCCCAGGTAATTTAGAGCAGATTCCATTGCACAGAGGAGACCTAGAAAAAAAAACATGTTCTCACCTAATATCTTATAGTGCACAGAAAACACAACCTCTAATTGCATTGTTTCTACTTATTATACAGACAAATTATACTTTTTATAATGCACTTTACTCATAACATTTAATTTAGAAGTTTAAGTGACAAAGAATAATGTAAGAAGTATATCCAAGGATAAAAATCCTTGCTGAGGAAGCAATTGGATTCAAGTAAAATAAGTAGTAGATTAAAAAACTGTTAGAACTGTCATCTTTAGAATGTAAATGGACATGACTGTCAGAACACAGCCAAGACAACAGTATAATTTTATGAGAAAGTAGAAAAAAGTTATCTATATATATATATATAATATATATATATATATATCTATATATATATATGAGTATATGCGTAATTCTAATTTAACAGATTTTTAAAAATTTATCACCAATACAAACAAACCTCTAGCAAGAAGAACTGCAGCATTTCCAGATCCACCAATATCAGCTGGTCCTGAAACAACCCATCTTGTACGGGAATGCACATTATATAAATCAAATGTGTTAACACCAGTATCTATACCAGCAACTATAAGCAGACAGAAATATAATCTGAAACTGTGACATAAATGCTTACACATTACAAAGTGAAATCAGAGAACTAAAACAATTTACAGTATAACTATGTTCATGTATGTATATACACATATATGTGATAATTTAGCCTATTGCATAGAATACTACAATTATGTTTACATGATTGCTACATATAAATGATTAGAAATAAGATAAAAAAAAGGTACATATGAAATATTTATTTTTTTCTATATTAAAAGAATACCCTAGCAAAAATAAATAAATAAATAAATAACAATACACCCATAAAATGCTTTTTTTTTTTTGTTTTGTTTCTTATTTGCCTCTTCATTAATGATGTCTGATAATTCTAAATCTTTACATGATTTCTTTAAAGTTGCTAATAATGCTATTCAAAAAGATAGAGACAATACAATTTGATATAAAAATTATACATTCAACCTTACATAACTGTTATTAAAGATCTGTTTCAATTTTATTTTCCTAGTTGGTATTTCTGAAAATTTTTTAAGCAAAAATTCCTTTTTAAGTGACTTAATATATTGCAAATCAATTTCTTTTTAAATAAGAAAATATGTGAACAATTATTCATTAAAAACTGACCTAGGTTTAGGACAACACTTATTCTATGATGTGAAAAAGCAGAAAGAAAAAGATTTGCTCCCTAAATATTTTCAGTAAAATTATAATTTCAAAAAAATAAATGAATAAAAATAAACCTTTAGATAGAATATTTTAATGTTATTCCACTGGCTGCCCTAGAGATTTGTCCACCTGTATGCTTTGCAAACCTACAAGCCCTATGCCTGCATACAAATAAACTCTAAAAATAGTCACCTTTTACATTTAAAAATAAAAAATATACCTTTAAAATCAAATTTAAGCATATAATTCCTAGAAGTAATATTATCAATAATGAAAATTGAAATAAGAAATGCATTTACTTTCTTAATACTTTACAATCTGAGATATATACATATTTTTGCCAACAGATTGTATTCTATTTTGTTTAGAAAATTATTAAATAATGCATAAAAGAACTTACTAAAACACCCATTTAGAGATGATAAGAAATCACCATAATCATAAAATAATTTCTGTCGAAATTCAGGTTGGATATGCTGACGATCTTCTGGCTCAGATATAAGGCCTTTCCCTCCTCCAATCCTAGATAAGAACATAATTATTATATAGTTTACAATGGCACTTTCAATGATTTCTATTGAATAAATATTTTAATGAAACTAGACAGTTTCAAATTTATTTTGGAGAAATTATATTTTTTTTCTAAATAACTTATTATAAATATATATATATGCACATATAAACTCCCTTTTCCCTTTAAATCAAATAAAAACTTTTATCATAATGGGTGTACTTAAAGCTTAGTTTTTTCTTTTGGTTTTTCAATGGTATTGTATGCATTAAACAATTGTCTCTAACTTCACTAGCATAAAAGTCAAATTTTATCCTGGGCATTTTTGTATTATTAGATTTATTTAAAAATGTTTAATTCTTTACATATTGGAATAGCAGGAATGAATATTAAATTCAGTCACTGTATATAGTTCAACATTTTATTTAATATGATATATATGAAATAGTTTATTCTTATAATCAATACACAAATCGTATTTACATCTGATTAAATATGAAAATTTATTTATATTCTATGATCATATCTAATTCAAGTTCGTTTAGATAAAAGAAAGAAAAGAAAGCTACGATTTTTATTAAAGTCAGTTGTTTATACTCTTCTCAATAACTTTATTATAAATTTGTAAAAAAGGAAATACCAATATGTTGAAATTTATATAGACAACATTTATCTAATGTAGCATATACATATTTCCATTTTTGTAATGCAGACAAATTAGTGTATAAATAGCATGCACTAAAGTTACATGACTAGATATTTTTTCTATAACATACCAGGGTGACCCTAATAACATAAAAATTAAGCATAATGAATTCTAAAATTTATATAAAATCAAATTAAAAGCTTCTCTGGATAAACATTTTTTATACCAGATGTATGAAATATTTACTGTGTTAATGAATATTATGAAATAATGTTTAAAAGTTTTATAAATCATCAAAAGATTACAATTTATCTACAGTAATATAAGTTAAATAAAATTAACCTGTATATCTTCAATTTTTTTTTATTTTTTTTTTACTTCATTGCACTTTCTATCATTTTCTCTTTCTTCTTTCCCTGTTTATTATGAATATTTTCTCTGCAAAACCTCTACATCTCAATCTGTACTATGTCATTCACAAATTTAAAGTAGGGTCATAGTTTAAAATCAAAAATGATTTTCATGAAGCTGGATTTGGAAAGACATAATTGAAAAGGGCAAGAAATTGAACACATTAACATTGAACAGTAGGATGAAATTGGATGGCAGTATGGGAAATGCTTGAAGAAGGCTTTTTTCATGGAGTTTATAAATGTAACAATTTTCTTGCTACTTCTGGAGTTTTAACAAAGAAATAATATGATACAGGTTGATTTTGATCAGGGTTGATAAAAATCTCGATTTTTTTTTTAAATCAAAAAAGTTGGATTTTTTGATTTAAATTGGATTTTTTTTTTATTTAAATCAGATTTTTTTTATTTAAATAGGATTTTTGAAATTTAAATATATTTAAGTATAATATTTGATACAAGCAAATTAAATTGTTCAAGTTAGATGTCTAAATCAATTAATTCTTTTTTATATATAATAAAAAATACATATAACTAAAATAAATATATATAATATATAAGAATAATTCATAAATCAGTAGAAAATAATTACTTGCAATATAGGGTTTTTTGCTTGTTTTAATTATCTATATCATAATTTAAATAAAGTATGCTTCATGTTAATTTATACATTTTACTCCTTCAACCATAGAATTAATAGAAAGGTGAGGATAGATTAAGGGCTAAGTAATCACAATAATTTTTATTTTTTATGAAAATTTTACAACCAACTTTTTATTTTGTGACAGTGGTTAAATGTTAAATGATTTACAAACAAAAACAAGTTTAGCTGCTTTGTCCCTTCCAAGTCTGTTTCGAAGTTTAGATTGCACTAATCCATATGTTGAAAAAATCCTCTCAATAGAAGTAGTTGATGCCCTTGCAGTCAACAGTTGATAAATTGCCTGGTCCAGGTGATCAATTTTTTCCCTTTACTTGAGAAAAAATTACTCATCCACCAATCAAGTGGAGAAATCTTACTAATCACTTCTTCATTAAAAAGGAATTCATGGAAAGGATCAGATTTTCCCAGGAATTTCATGAGAATAGGAATAATATCAGAGGAGTACTTTTCATTTGTAAATGTAAAAGATTATTTTCTTTCCAAATCGGTTAGATTTTTTTCCACAAAAATGAGGGTCTACTTGATTAGCTAAGAAATGGAGAGCTCCCAGTACTTGCTGGTATCGCTTATTAAAAACTGTTAAATTGAATTTATCATTATCCGTATCTTTAAGGTTAATCTCCAAAGTTTTCCAAATATGTACAGCTTCAACAATAGTACAAAATAGAGTCTATAGCTACAGCAATAGGTTCTAATCGTTTTAAAAATTTTCTGCATTTCTTTTCAGTCTAATATTAACTACTTTATTGTAAATAATATTATCAATTTTGTACCTGTGCTCCTCACAAATTTTCAACAGAACAGACCAGTTTGTTATGCATTTGATTAAAACAATCTACCCTTGTGTTACTGTTGTGTAGTGCACATCACATGGCAAAACTAGTTTTAATCCACCTTCTTGTTTATATTTGGAATTAGCAAAGTGGTTATTCCTAAAATATTTAACAATATAAACTGTATGCTCTTAAAATGGATTTAAATCAATGATTTTTTTAAAAAATCAACTGATTTAAACCGTTTAAACCCTGATTTTGATAATGTTGGTAATGAAACAGAGGAGAATACAAATACTTCAAAAGTCACAGCAAAAGTTCTGGAGAAGACAATAGATACTTTAAGAAAATATCTGGAATTACAAGAGAGGGGGGATAAAGATGATTTTTTTCCCTATTTCCAAAATATGAAAAATTATCATTCAAATAAAAAATGTTTGACATCAAACTGTCTTTTTTTTTTTCCACTGGTGTATAAAGGCAAATTGTACAGCATTTAAAAATTCAAAACCTCGAGATGGAAGCTTTAAATATATGCTTCTACAAACATGAGTGAAATTTAGAGGGATCATATATATACAGCCTTGTCAGTCTTGGATTTAATTTCACTAAAAATTTTCAACGGGGTATGTAAATGTATTCTGAATTACGATTAATGTGTTAGATTATTCAATTTGCAAAATATGTAATAGTGTATATTGGAAAATTTTCTGCTCTTTATTAAATATATAATTTTAAATATCTATCTAAAAATTATTTTATCACCAAGAACTTTGAAATAAAAAGGTTTAACTGTACTTTATTCAAAGTAAAAATTATATTTCATTTTGCTTATTATAATGAAATACAAACTATTAATTACTAGAGAATTATTCAAATTGCAGAATAGTTAGAATTTAAATTAAAAATAGCACAGAAGTGAGATTTCAGCAATTAATTTGTTTACAAAATTTATACAGAATATAAAAAACTCTGGAAAACAAATATTAAATACACTTAAACAAAAATAAAATATAAAAAATATATACCATAAACCACCTAAAGCAGCTTTGACACCAAGTCTCCGGGCTAAACGCATCCCTTCATTCATAAAATGTTCCACAGAATTGAATGGAACTAGACGAATACCACCACACTAAAAAAGAAAAACATATTGAAATAAAATGCTTCAAGACATGGGTGTTACATATGATGCTTAATTTAACTCTCTAAGAGTCAAGGACTGATGCAGAGAAGGTTTATCAGTTTTCTTTTTAATCATGTCCCCATGGCCAACTGAGGATGGGAAATACGCCCTAAGAGTACACAAAAATGTACAGAATTTACAATTCAAAACCCTAAATTGAAAGATATGTATTATGCTTTCATAAACAGGAGTGGCATTTAGTAGGATTATATATATACAGCCTGGTCAATCATAGGTGTAATTTCACCAAACAACTTTAAAAGATAAGTTTTATAGCCTAAGCAGAAATATAAGGTATAAATTACAAAATAGCTCTTCAAATTTACAAAGTATGTCATGAATAAGCCAAAAACTTACATTCTATTTTATAGCCTCTGAACTTGATTACTGATAATTATCACTAGGGTAGTTACTAGAGCAAAAGACTTTTATAGTTAAATAAGAATGGGATAGCATAAATTTAAAACTCCAAAATTGTTGTGATTTGCATTTGAAGGTTTGGATTGGAGTACGACTGTCTATCATTGGGACTAATGAGTCCAATATATATAAGGGGGTTATACAAGGGGGTTAATGAGTCAAGAACATATTCCTTTAGGCCAATAACAACAAAAATCCCTCCCGGCAGCAGGATTTGAATCTGTGGACAACAGGACCAAAAGTGCCTTACCAATTGAATATTTCCAGCTTTTACCTGTCATGGAATCTTCTTTAAATACTGTCATATGGGCTTAGCAAATATTAGATCATAGGAATAATACTAATTGCGAGTTAATACCAAGATTTAAAAATACAGCTATAATAGAGAGTCTAAACCCTGAGACTGTCTGGACCCTGGAAATTGCACATTTGTGACTTTTCTGGACATCCTGTAATTTTTAATTATTGTGTAAGAAAAAAAATTAATATAAATGATCTCCTATATCTACCTCATGAAGCCCAGTGGCACTGAGGTACCACTTTGCACTCCCAAGACACAGGTGGAGGTTCAATTCTTGGGTTGGGAAAAGTTGATCAAGCCTTTCATGCTTTCAATGGGTTGACAAACTGTGGGCCAAGCATACTTGGGAACTAAACACTGGGGGTTCTGCTTCTGGGGGTTGACCACCTAATCGGAACATAAGTTTTGCACCCCAGGGTCCTTGGCCTCAGAAAAGCTCTGGCACTGTAGGCCATGGCAGCCAAGTTCGGTTATAGAGCCAGAGAGTTTAGTGTATACCTACCCTCATACTCTAAGAAGTTGCACATATGTTAAGTATGAAATTAATTTGCAGCACTAAATGGTAAGGTAACTCTGTAAGAATGATAATAAAAATGTGAAATCTGAATTTCATATTCAGACTTGCAGTCACTAGTAAAATAGTTTCTTGACCAACGGACTTCTATCAGGAATGCACTAGAATTTTCCTTGGATAGATCCTTAATTTCTTTTTATTTTAACAACTGAATTCCTGTATAAAAACTTCAACATTTGAAATGAATAAATTATGAAAACTTTTGACTTCAGAAACTGTTAGATAAGTACAAAGATGATCAATCAAATTTTAAAAACTGCACATAACAAAAATATAAAGTTAATAAATATTAAGTGTAAATAAAAATATGTATAAAAAATCTCATTTAAAATAAAATATAAAATTTGTAATTATTGGTTTTTAAAATTATTAAAAAAAATAAAATATCCAGAAGGAAAATATCCAGATTTCAGAACATTCCAAATTTTGAAAAACAAGATTTGTGGCTCCCTATTATTTTAAATTACACAAACAGATAATTTTATGATATAATATTTTAGATTTTCATCATCAGGCATCAATGACTAAGATAAAAATTTTTATTATATAAACTACTTTTTAATCAATTCCAAATACAGTAGAACCTCTTTTTAACGACACAATATAACGACCCCTTCGTTAGAACGACCATCTTAAAAAGTCTCAATTATTTTACCACAGGAATAATGTTAATTTTGAATCATTACAACAACCTCAAGTTATATTTTTCATTAGAATGACTGCCAATTTTAGTCAGCAGAACTCATGAGCAAGTGGGCTATTTCAAAATTATTGTACTGTGGTGCAACTTCAAGAAACCTCTACTCCTCTCTGTGTTTGCTTAAAGTTGGGGAGGGGGCGTGACAAAAAGGGGAGAACTACATCTTCAATTATCTTTTGTTGAGTTTGTTGCGGTAAAGGAAATTTTACAATGCTGCAGAGAAAATTTGAATGAGGACGATTTTACTACCCGAATTACCGGAAATGAAGAAATCTGCGATCTGACGATGGAGAAGAAATCGTCCAAGCCTTTGAAAAAGTGAATGAAAAAGAAACTTTCAATGCAATCAATGCCTTGTGTCAATATTTTGAAGGACAATTTAATTCCGAAGATTTCCTTCAAAATCTAATGGATATGGAATCAGTGATAATGAAAAATTCCCAAGTGAACTTGAAACAGGCGTCAATCAAAGACTTTTTTTAAAAAATTCAGTAATGGAAATACAAATAAATAGAAATGTTTTCTAGGTATGTACTGTTACATCATTTCTTTGCTCAATTTTTTTTATTATTTTATCAGTTTGCTACAACGACCATATGATGTTGATCCCACAGGGGGTCGTTATACCGATGTTCTACTGTATTTTGCATTGATTTATTAAAAAATGTGTTTAACCTAAAAGGATATATTAATTTCTCTTACATGTATTTTAAAAATTAATTTACATTTAAGCCATTCTTAATGACGAAATTTTTATAACTGAAATTTATTGGTAAAACTTTAGAGGCTAAAAATAATTTCTATAGTTGGTACTTAAAGAGTTGTCAGACTTCTATACAATAATTTGTCTATGTTTAACAATAATTTGTGTAATTTATATTATAAGAATATACTAAATACTACTGAGAAAGTTAATCACTGATTCAATCAGAATTTATCTACTAACAATAGTTTATTTCCCATAAGGAAATAGTTAATGTAAACTAAATTTGCCTTCCATTATGAAATTCAAATCCAGTAGTATACTGTCAGTCCAGACCTGGGAACCATTTCACAATTCATGGTAAATCCTCAATATCTAAAAGAACTGAATCTAGATAAGGTAACTATTTAGAATTTTTAAAATAAACATTTGAAATCATTGTTTAAAATACCAAGAAAAAGTTAAAAAACAGTTTTTTCAATCATTAGTCGTTACAATTGTGTTATTACCTATGATAATGCATGAATGCTAAAACTGGATTTTTATAAGTACTCAAATTTTCAGTTCTGAATTTTCTATTAAACATGGAAGCTTTAAATAAGTAACAGCTACCAACAATTTAATAGTAGAATTAAGAGAGTAGAATTTAGGGATATGGCAATTGGAATTCAAGTCACAATAAACACAGAACACTTACTGCTTGTCCTCTATTTGTGTTCCATAAAAATGCTCCAAGCAAAGAGTTTGTTCGCATACCAAGCGCAAGAAAAATTGCTTCATGCTTTTTATAATGAACATTTTTGTCGCTATTTAACCAGTCTTCAATTTCCTTCAACTCTGGGTGAGAGCCAAGGATTTTCTGCTCTGCTTCATTCCACACGAAAAAACACCTATTAATTTTAGTACTCTTTAAATATTCTATAAATTTAGCAGTTGGTAATGACAGCAAGTTATTTTCCGTTGACGTTGAATAATGTCGTGTATAATAGGGCTGTGAGGAAGGAATATTAATATTTTTCTCTTGAATGACATTTGCACTCAATGTACTAAAAAGCTTACACCAATTATTTCGAAATTGTGTCTTCGAAAATCGAACTTTGTGTGGTGTATTTGTATATTTCAGTGAATTGCTCGTCAAGTATCTGAAATTCAACTGACGCAAAAGATTTTCACCAAATTTGCAACTTAAACAAGATTTAATAGGCGCCATGTACATAAACAAAAAAGGATTGTTGCCAGATCAAACGTAAATTTTCTTCAAAGCTATTGCCTAAACACTTTTCATATATCACTGGTTCAGAGGGACTAGCCGATATTTATTTTAACTGCAAATTCTCTTCCAAAAATGTAAGACTATTTGTTTTGAAAGCATAAATTTATTACATAAGAGGAGGGGTCAATTTCTATTTTTCAATTTTAAGGAAAAATATCTTCTATTTCAATTTGTTAAAATCTTTATGAGCATGAGTAATTATGAAATCACATTATTAAACAGAATCACATTATTAGACAGAAGTTGTATGAACAGTAGTTTTACTTTAAATACAATAATTAATTTAACTGTTTATTGCAATAAAATAAAAACCAGAACAAATCGTCTTTACCAGTCTAACAATGGTTTAAAGAATTTTACAGCTACTAAAAATGTATTAATGCAGAAAATTTGAGAAAAATAAAGACTAAATTTTTTGTTACTGAACACAAATCACCAACACATCTTTATCTTAAAAACAATTCTTATTAAATTAACTCCTATCCGTGATGCTTTTCCATAACTATTAAACTCCTTTAAAAGTTGTGAATAAATCATAGCAATTTTTTTTTCAAAAATACAAAAATATTCGGTCCGATGATTATCCCACTCCTTCTTTACTCTTTTTTAAATTTTAACCTATCACCTTTTTAATAGATCTTATTAAAGTCTTTACTATATATGCATGAAAACTATGCTTTACTATGCTCTGAAATTGATTTTAATAGTTTATTAATTTTCTCCCGTTTGGCACAATTTATTCTCCGTGGATGTATTACTGAAAACTCCAATTCAGAATAAGGCGATTTCATGCAGTAGGACAAATCTCAATTTATGACAATTCTCAGGGCCGTAGCCAGAAATTATTTTCGGAGGGGGACCAAGGGAGAAAGACATCTTTATTTGTGAATGATACTTAAATTGATGAAAGGGAAAGTACTGTATTTCCTGCCAGCCGCCCAGCAAGACTTTTATGGTCTGAGCAGTTTTTTCTAAGAGAATAACTGTCAATATTATTGAACAGCTAGGCAGATAGCATACACACAAACGTGGGTCATTGTCTATCTACAAAATGGTCTTTCAAAAAATATTTTTTTTTGGGGGGGGGACCAGTCCCCTAAATCCCTCCCCCTGCCTACGGCCTTGACAATTCTGGCTTTAGTTTCAAACAGAAAGGCAGTTTATTGTTTGTCTATTGGCTGTTGTAAACATGAAAATGAATGGGAAGGGCATTATAGTAGTTCGTGACGTTGCGACAAATTGCTCTATACTCTGTAAAAGCTGTTCTTAACCTTCAGTTAAATACTGCAACCTATTTATTTATTTTTTCACAGTGAAGGTGCGAATTATTGTGAACTCCAGTTACTTAGAATGCAAAGTCTTGGTATAAGACACCTGTTTTAAATATACCGTCATACGCTTTTAGTTTTAAAATAAAAAAGTTAAATTATTTCAAATACATTTATAATTTTATTATTAATAGAAATATAGTTAAGGTTCATTTTAAGATATTTTACTCTTTTCCTGCATGATAGCTAATGAGAGAAGCCTACTCCTTAAAGCCTATTCCGAGCAATTACAAACATTTATGCCAACAGAGGGATTTGACCAACGGGATCAGGTACCAAAAGGAAGAATCTATATCTTTTTATCCATCCTTCATCGTAATAGATCAAGGGTTTTAGACAAAAGTGCTACAGACAGATACATTTTTGTTTGTAACACGCCTCCTATTTCGTCAAATTATAGAATTATACAAAGTATATTACATTATAACTTGACAAACTAAAATGGAGGTATCATAAGAATATAAGTTTGCAAACCAAGGAGTTACCTTTATGCAAAAAAATGAAACAGGAACTATGCCATCGACTTCAGCTCTACTGCTGGTAGCAATTCTATAGATATAGTGAAATGTAGAAAACACACGTGTAACTACGAAATACATAGTATTTTGATAGTTCCAATTGATAGCTCTTAAAAATTTCCCCAGAAATTTAGAAGTATCACTTTGGCAGACTAAAATTTTAAATCCCCATTTGTGGATACCTTTTTGCTGCGGTACCTTGTACCCCAAATATTTACTGAAAATGGATTTCTAATCTAGTCGTTGATGGAATTCAATTCATTGGAATAATATTTACCAAATTGTGAAGCAAATTTCGTAAATGTTATAAAATATCTGATATCTTCGCCAGAGAATGTGAATGCTTTATAGTTTGTTTAAACAGCTGACAGCATCAGAAAACCAATTATTCTATTGTTGTTCCGATCTTGTCGCTAGAAATACTGTACATGTATTGTGTTGTTTTTAAAGATTTAACATAAATATAAATTGAAAAAAATATTTGTAGAAATTCTAATTTGATTAAACATGAAAAACTACTGAAACAACATGTGATATGAAATACCTTATTCTTGAGAAATTCTCACGTAGTTCTTCAATTTCCTATTAAAGAGATGTTTTATATTCTGATAACCAGCAAACTTCAGTACAAAAGAAAATACAATATTGTTTACTGTTTTTCTCCAAAACTGTTCAAATAATCTTGAATTGTGAGAGATATTTTTTTATGAAATTAAATATTTTAACAGGCTCATAGTTTTTATGCTAACTAGCTATGTCATAAGTAATTCAAATCATTGGTGGGCTATTTCTCTTTTTTTTATTTAAGAGACACTGTACAGAATCAGTCGACAAATTTTTTTGCAAGTATAAATGGCTATTGTTTTGTTTCTGCTGAAATGTAGAATAAGAAACTTTTATTTCAACCCAAACTTGATTATACAAAATAATATGCAGAATAAATGATTTATTATGAAAACGGCTCCTAAAACTGATAGATAGCTTGAAGGTTATATAAATTATTTCCAATTTTATAATAATACTCAATAAAACACATGTGTATCAATAGATTAGAAATGAGGATAAAAATTGATGTTATAACATTTCAAAGAAATGTATTTTTAATATATTATATTTGAAAAAGGGAAAAATAACCACAAAGCCTTTTTAAGTCTGTTGAAATGCAGAGAAACATAGAAAAGGTGAAGTGTCTAATCTTGAAAAAAAAATTCCCTAAATGAAATATTTGTTTCCTGAGAGAAGATGGTAAACCTTAGGATACTGTGACCAACAGGTTATGGGGGAGTTCTTTCTGATATGGATATTCTGACAGCTAGCCTTAATCAGTGTTGTTATAATTGAAATTACTGATTAATAGAATGATTCACTATCTTGTTCAGACATCAGAGTATCTATGTTTGTACTGCTGAATAATTCAGAAAATGAAGAATATATTGCTTTAAGGACACTTTAGATACAAAACCTGCTGATTAATCATGGAAAAAAAAAAAAAAAAAAAAAAGAACATTTGTTTAACATTTCTCTTTGAAATCTATGTGTACAAATCTGTTTTAGACCTTGTTTTTCCCTGAAAATCACAGCTATTTTCTGGCCTTGCAACATTTTTGATAAGATTCCTTTTGATTGCTTGAATATTGTTAAGGAGTTTCTCATACTAACTGTAAACTGTTTAAACAATATCCTAGTTTCAAGAAAACATTCCAAACATATTGTACAGTATAGTGCATTTCAATTATTGTGGTAATTTCATTGGTTTTCTGATGCAGGACATTGAAATGCTTGGAAAGTATTTAGTGTTCTACATTTGGGGCTTTTACTTTTTCAAATATGTGTATGTGTGTTATTTTATATTATAAGTATATATGATGTAAACTATTTGAGTCTTGATGAAACAGCACTGAAGATGCACACAGTCAGTGGTAAGCAACCTTTTATTTTCTTCTTAGATCAAACAATAAAACTTAATATCAAAGATCCCAGCCCTTTCATATTCCCAGCCATCATTTTCAAAATATGTCACAAAGCAACAAGGAAACAACTCAACAAGACCAAACCAATTAATGGACCAACTTATAGTCCATTCCCATACTCTAAACATATATAAAGTACACATCAGTTTTGATTTTATGCTGCGTATACAAGTCAAACCTCATATCAAGATTCAAATATTTCAATCACTCACTTAATATCAATGCCTAAAATAACTTTCATCTTATTTTTTAAAAGGGAAGAAATTAATTTGGAATTTAAGACTAGTTTGCATTAATTTTCAAGCATTACAAGTGTGTGTGTGTGTGTGTGTATATATATATATATATATATATATATATACACACACACATATATATGTACATATAAACTTATCTAAAAAAATGGAAACATCAGTTTATAAAGAATATCAAAGTTTAAAACCATTTAATTTTTATATTTTTTTCTTTAATGATTCTTCTTCAAATAGATGTCTATGTATATATGATAACTTACAACTCTAAGCTAGATAGAGAAAATTTCACCCCTAGTTTCATACAAAAAAAAAAAAAAAAAAAAAAAAAAATTGTACATTTATATAAAATTTTTGACTCAATTCATCAAGTCGAGAAGAAATACTAAAAACAGTAATTATACAATTCTTGTATTAAATTTTATAGGTGAGTGCATTGTTCAACATATTTTGTTGATTCATGGTATCTGCTCTTTTAGAAGCTTCAGGGGTATGCAAAGTTGCATAACTAATAGGAATAATCATTTATGACAACACATTATAAAAGGTGTATTTGAGTGGAAATAATGAGAAAAGTTTAAAAAAAAAAAATTCCAATTTATTAATTATATTTGTATAATCCATCAAAATTTTGAAATTCCGTATTTCACACTAAGGTTCAAAAGACAAAAATTTATTTTGGAGTTCATAAAATACTTTATTTGGCATTCACAAGAGCTGAGATACAAAAGAAAGAAAAATCGTAGAAAATGATAACAGAAGTCATTTGTCAACAGTCAGGTGATAGAACACAACTAAACCAGGACAAAAAGGAATTTTTCTACTTCAAAAACTCTGCTCCATTCAGACCCTGTTGGTAAACCAAATGCTTGGTGAGAACATACATGAGGAAAGGTTGAGCAAGGCAGATGGCCAGGAGAAGGTAGGAGTTGTGACGATTGCTAGAAGAGTAGTGGTCAGATGTTGTTTTCGGCAGAATAAGTACTCGTAGGGTTCGTATCTGAAAAGTAAAGTTAAGAACAAAAAAATAAAGCTCTTAGAAAATAGTTTGTATCCATTGAAAAATAATACTCTCTATCATGGTAAAATATTTAATATTAATATTAAAAATAATTCACAAATGTGAGAATGAGTTAAAATTTTTTAGACATAAACAGAAGAAAATTCAAGTCAAAGGGATATGCAAAGTAAAAGATTTTCAAGAACAAAATTGGAATTTAGTTTGGTCCAAACTAGCAGTCAGCAAACTTTCAAGACAGAAGAGACACACTGGTAACTCAAACAAAGATAATAAAGGTATTGGAGAGAAATTTATATGCATATATATTACCGATTCAATATCAGGGGCAGAAATGTAAAGAGCAATAGTCTGCTGACCCTTGGTCTAGAATAAGATAATTAATTTTTTTATAACATTAAAGCTAATTGGACTGGGACTTATAACTTAAAGCTAATTCTAAATGACTGTGAACATTTATGACATTAGCAAAATTTAAACCTACAGAATCTGGAACTGAAAAGTAGATGCTCTGTTTAACCCATAATACTAGAGAAGATTGATTTGTAATCCTACAGTATATTTTTCACAACACAAGAGGTAATTCGAGTGTGTTCTACAGGTTAAAACTGATTCTAAATGGGTATAAACATTCATAACAACTGTGCAATTTGAACCCATAAAATCCAGTACAAAAAGAAGCTTATCATTTATACTAAATCATATACACTTGTAACATGCAAGCTAAAATTTGAGGCTGAAAATACATACATACTTTAACAAATCCCTTGTTTGCTGAAAACAATGCTCATGTATCATTGCTCTAACTATTACCATATCTAATAAATTTTTGTTAAGACAAAACTTCTTATTTGAGTTCTTCTTTCATATAATGCTGAACATTATCTCCCATTTTGTACTGCTATGTGGTATTGTTAGAATATACAGCATAACTTTTGAAATTCTGTTATATTTTACACCTCCATCTGGCCTCAAACTAATATAGTAGATAATAACAGTAGACAATATTTCTGAGGTATAGAGAATTATTTCCCACATTGAAAACAAAGAATATTTGTATATATTCTACTTCCCCTCATTGCAGACAGTAAATTTTTTTTTAATATATAAACTCCAAACCTTAAGGTTTTACATGCAAATATACAATCTTATAAACATACAAGTATAGCTAAACTGTACAAGTTGGCAGGTATATAACTTTCTGAAATTATTTATTCTTACAATAATAACAATGGCATGTATTCCAATATTATATTATTTTAGTTATGTAATCAATTTTTTTTTTTTTTTTTTTTTTTTTTTTTTTTTTTTTTTTTATAAAATAGGGATCATTTTAGAAATAAACCATACATAAATTTCTTTATAAAAGGGAGAAAATAACAAATAAATACTTTAAAAAAATTGAAATGGTATATATATAGGAATGGTATAGATATATAGTAAAGTATTTTTACTCACCAAAAAGAAACCAAGTGACAGGCTGGAATATCCTAGGACAGCATAATATCCTACAGAACTGAAACAGATACAAGCTACTAAAGCAGCCACCATGCTGGAAAAAAATAAAGGGAAAAATTTGAATTCAATAATGAATTGTATTTGGGTTGTATTTGGGTATTGGTTATTAGATTTGAAAATAATTTACCAATTAATTCGTAAATATTTTGTAAAGTATATTACATAATATTTTGTAAATATTTACCAAAAATATTGGTCCTATTATGATTTTTTGATTACTCCAATTAGTGTACAATATTTTCATAGAAAAGTTTTAATATTTGAAAGTTTCCTATAAAAAAAATTCTAGTTTTTTGACGAAAAACCCAAGATTTTATGAAAGATCCAAACTACATTGGGCTCTTTCAAGAAAAAAAAATGGAGTAGGGAAGGTTCAAATCTTCAAAAATATTCACCTTACAACTTATCTGAATAAAAAGAACTAAAAATATGCCAGAAAACACAGCAACACTTTAAAACTCCTTTTCCTTGAAAGTGGTGATACTAAATTTCTTTATTATAAAATCATTATTTTTAATTATATAGCAGATTTTAAATACAATTAAATTATTTCCAGAAGATGTATTCATAAACTTATAAACTTTAACATTATATATCAAACTTGTTATAGAGAGAAATACATATTACCAAACATATTTATAGCTACAAAATGCAATCAGATCCAAAACCTTGAGAGTGGAAGAGGCACTCAATACATAGAGTGCAAGAAATAGCACAAACATTTCTACCAAGGACCAGCCTAAGGCAGAACTTGCTTGCATTCCCAGCTGTTCTGGACTAAATCTGAAAAATAAATCATGATAATTTATAAGATCTATTAATGTATTACTAGGCTATCCTAATTATGCAAAAATCTGAAATGTTTTAGTAATGATTTTTTACAACAATTTTTTTTATCAAATGGTAATAAAATAATAGATAAAAACCACTTATAAAACTTAAGCCAGCCATATTCAAAGTTTTTACAAAATATTGATGTGTATATTTTATTGATAAGTTAAAAAAAAAAATACTCAGAATCTGCAAGATTGTAAAGTCATTAAGACTTTTTAGAATAACTTTTTTAAAATTTAATTTTTATTTCTTATTTACACAATGCAACTGCAAAAAATTATTTCATGAGAAAAAAAAATTGAATTATCTAGAATTTTGGATAAACAAGGCCATATTATACATTATGAAATATTAATTTTCTTTTTGAGCTTTTATTATTTCTTTCCCACTTTTCTTTATAACAAAGCTTATGGAAAAAAAAAAAAAAAAAAAAAAAAAAAAAAAAAAAAAAAAAAAACAGGGTCTGCCAAAACATTTTTCCCCCCCCAATATCTATCTTTCATATGCCCTTTAATATCACCCCTTTACTCTATAAATTCATGAAACAGGCACTCTCCTCAAACATACCATGTTAATTATCCCCTTATCATTCACAGGCTTGCAACTGCTGAGGTACTTTCAAAAAGGTGAGAAAAGTGACAAATAATACAGAATAAGTGACTAAAAACTGAAAAAAAAAGCGATTTTTTTTTTTCTCCTCTTGATTACAGACGCTATTATTAAGATTTTTCTATTTATTTTAACTTGAAATCAAATGATTCATGCAAGACATGATTTTTAGCGTTAAATACAAAAAAGGTTAAAAATTTTGTTTAACACAATTCAACATTGCTTTTTATTCAAGAAAATCTATAAATTAGATTTGAATACATACAATACATTAATTTTATAATCACAATTTTCTGCATATATTAATGATGTTTTGAAATATGTACATAGCTAGATTAGAACATCTAAACAAAAACTGTGAAGAAAAAGAAAAAGAGTAATGTGTGCTTTGACGTAAATTACTTTAATGTATTAAATGTACATTTCAGTACAAATGTAGATTTCAGGAACTTCTTTACGACTTTTTAAAATCACTAAATTCTGGAAACCATATGACTAATTACATTTTAATAAGAAAAATATTAGAGCATCGCATTTTCGGTCTTTTATTAAAATATTTTGTTATTCAGATTTTCTTTATTCAACAACAGACTTTTGCTGTGATACACCACGAAAAAAGTGACTAAAAGTGACTGTTTACTTAAAAAAGTGACTAAAAGTGATCAATAGTAAAAAAAGTGACTAAAGGTGAGAAAAGTGACGGAATTGCAAGCCTGCATTCATTAAATGTTTCATATTAAAAATGTCTTATGGGTAAGTGATTGATTGATTAAAAGATGGGATTCTTTAAAAATCTTTTCCTTTCTTTCATAGAGCACAAACGTAGTAGATGGAAAATTAAAGCATTGCATAACTATAACTACATAGCTGTACCAGCTAAAATTGTGAAGTTATGGTAGTTATTTAAAGGTTAATTGTGAAGTTATGGTAGTTATTTAATTTAATATGGAAGTTATTTAATTGCAAAATTTAAGATTTTGCAATTAAAATATCTTACTATAACTAAATCTATTTTACTAATAAAATTGACTAAGCATTATTCAGTCATAAGTTTAATTTGAAATTATTTGTAATTATTTGAATGTGTGAAATTTGAAATTCAGTTCATTCACATCTTATGCTCAATAACATCTGAATGATTATTTTTATTTTCACAGGTTTTGAATTATATTTTTTCTTTAGTGTACTATATGTGAAGTACGTGTAATAAGCTCTGTTATAGAGAGATTAAATTAAAACTGCAATAAATGTTATGTAAAATATTCCAGTACATACACACACAAAATAAATAAATAAAATCCTCCACTGTATTATTATTGAGATTTAAACTAGAATCCAGCATCAATTTACTCACTACAAAGCAAAATGCTACAAAGATACTGATAGTAAACCTATCACAGTATATTAAAAGTATCAGAATTATTAAAAATATATTTATATTAAATATAATATTATTATTCTCCTGAACACTCCTAAATATCTGTATTTTAATTTATTTAACACTGCTGATTTGTTATTATATTCCTTTGTTTATGGTTTTATTAATACTTCAAAAGAAAAATGGCTTCACACTGTTGTATTTTGGCAACTTTGTTTAAACAAAAAAAAAAAAAAAAATTTAATTTACAAAATAAGAGCATGCACAATATACTATAAAACAAGGTTGGAAAAAAATCATGATTTAAAAAAAAGAAATAAAAAAAATTAGATTTCTTTGATTTTTTTCTGAATACTAATTTTAATTGTTGTTTTTATGTTTTTTGCAATATACATAGATAAGGTGTTACTTCTTATAACAAACTATTCTATCTAGTATATTCTACACACTGATTACCTAAAATTAAATATATAAATTTTAATCTAAATACATTCCATTATTTTGTAACTGGATAGTGCTAACTAAATAAGATGTAAATTTAAAGAACAAATTAAATATTCTTTTAATGCAAAATATTCATTTAAAAAACAAATCACAATTATTTCAATATTTTTTAAGCACTGAACTATGGATTTAATTGTTTCAATAAAAACATTAGCTTTTATGCTTTATCCACTCCTAATTGGTTATGAAGGCTAGAATGAACATTACCAAAAGAAGAAAACTGTCTTTCCATTCCAGCAGATGAAGCCAAGGCTGTTGTTATTTGGTAGACAAACTGGATTTCAAGTTCTGTAATACTCTCTTTACCTCCCTTTACATAAAATGAATTCCACCAGTCATAATCAATCATTGTGCTACCCCTACTACATACTTTCTGATAACAACCCCTAAATTCTTGGAAAGCACATGCTATGTATTTATACTGATTTACTTATTAGGATTACTGTGCTGACTGATTCCCAATTCTCCTGTCTTTGGAATATAAGTTTCAAAAGCAAGAAAAAAAAATTTTCAAATCAATGATTTTTTTTTAAAATCAACAGATTTAAATCATGCCAACCCTGCTATAAAATAAGTAGTATAAATAATACTAATACCATCCCTCTGACGAATATGAACTTAATGCTTCAAGTTATTTGAAGCTCATGGATTAAAATATACCTTTCTAAATTGTCCTATAGCTTTTCAAATAGTTATAGGACAATTCAAATAAAGGCAGTATTGTAATCCTGAAAAATTTCAATGTTCAGATTTCAACAGAAATACTACTTTTTGCTATGTTTGAAATTTTTTTTATATGTTTCAAAGTTATGTCTGTATATACACACAAAAAATTTTTAATTTTGAAATTATGAATATTCATTTTAACCATCGCTAAGTGCATTTTCATTAGTTTTGTCATGACGTGTGTACATAAATGCGCATGCATATTGTATAGCTCAAAATATGCTAACAGCAGATTGTAGAAGTTTTGTATATGGGATTGTTGTAACATCTAGTTGTGCATCTCCATTTTTGATTGTAATTAACACTGTGTAAAACAAAAAAAAAATCTCAATATAAAATGAACATTAATGCTAACAGTCTATCACAATACAACATATATATTTATATGCAATTTTAACAATGTTTTTTAAACAGTTGGAACAATGCTCTTAAAATCAATTTTTATAAATCAAAAATAAAAATATATTATTTGCAGAGAATTTTGAAATTTTATTATTTATTATTTCTTTGTATGAAATAAAATATTGTAATTTCAAATTATTTTAATACCTATATAACAAAAATTTCAATACTACAAATATTAACACTTAAAATTGTTTTCAGATAACAGTACTTAAGCTCTTCTAAGACAAACACCATTATCTTGGAAAACAAAACTAACTTTGACCTTGAGGAGAGTGTGCAAATGATAATTTTGATGCTGCATCAAACAATAAAAATATGCTTATAATTTAATAGGTTTACAAGAAAGTTGTACTGGTTCACATCAATTTGTTAAGATCCAGTTATTAAAAAAGTTATTAATTTTATTTAATGTGCTTTTAGAGCTAAAAAACTTTTCCTTTTTTGGAAATGATTACCTGTAATGGATTTTTCCTATTTCATTACAACTTTACATCAAGATTGATAAAGCATTGCTTCATTATAATAATGATGAATGCATTATTTTTGTGCTACAAAATTACCTGTTAATGCCAAGCAATGTCAGTTGGACTAAAAACTCAAAATAGTTAAATAAGAGATCATGTTGGATACCAGCATTACAATGCTTTTATGTGAAGCCGTACAAGACAATCCTACACTTTTATTATTAAAGTAATCTTTAAATAAGCAAATACATAAAGTTACATGAAAAATTAATCAAGGAATAAAAAATAAAATGACAACCATATTAGCTCTTTCCCTGGCGTAGGCGTGATAACACGCCGAGACAAATCCAAATCTTTCCTGGCAAAGGCGTGTTTTCACGCTTGGAATTTTTAATTTTAATGCATGCTTTTCAGCCATTTAATTGTTAAATTGCCTGCCAGACCAAGGTAGGATTTTTAGCCCTCGTGTTGCAAAAAAGTAGACAGTAGCACACCAAACCAAGGTAGGATTTAAATACTCCCTACGCCAGGGAAAGGGTTAAGGAAGAACAAAAGCATATAAAATACCAGAAGCAAGCTAATAACATAGAATATTCAAACATTTAGAAAAGAAATTTAGATATTGTTGCTTTTCTAAAGACTTTATTCAATGCCTGAACTTTAAAATTTAAATGGAATAAATGAAGGTGATTGCTTGAATAATGTTTTTACTCATATGTATGATACAACTTTTAAAACCCCTCTACATAAATTATTTTGATAATTGTAATTAAACTTACATATAAACATGCAATAATTAAAAAAGTAATGGTTCACCTGTTTTGAGATCCTAGAATGTAGCCAGCAGTCAAGATGTAGGTGACAAAGGCCATTGCTAAAAGGAAAATGACAGAATATATATATATATAAAAAAAAAAAATTCAAAAACTAAATAAACTTTTAAGAAAATTTTTTTTTATTTGGCATAACATTTTAAATTAACTTTTTTAAAGAATAGTATTAATTTGCTTTTAGGCTAGAGCTGTGTAAGATGTTTGAAGGGCCTAAACAAATAAATCCCAGGAAAATTTTAGACTTATAAGTCAAGAATACTAGTGAACAACATTTCAAAGGAGGAAGGGAAGGAGGGAAATAAGAGTGGAAATTAACCACTTCTTTAATAATAATAATAATAAATATGTTGCAAGTATGTATGCTAAAAGCATTTGAAAAAAATTAATTTTTCACTGAAAAAGTTAAATAAACAGCAGATTGCTTTAAATTAATAGAATTACCTTTTTAAATAAACAAGCAATCAATTTCTTTTCTGAACTAATAAGGCAAGTATGCTCTGTCAAGCATTGCTTGTATTTCTGTCTATGTATAATGAAAACAGTGTCCTTTTTAGTTTTAACCTTCAACTGTTGATGTACAGTATCATAAATTCTAGGATCTTCATCCCTAGAAATTTCTAACTCTTGAAACTGTAAATAAAATTGCCTTTCTCAGTACCTTCCTGTACTGTATTGCCAAGTTTTACCCAGTTATTTTCAGGATCTAGTAGACTGCATCACAGCAGTGGTGGGATTATTTAAGAATGAAATAGAATGTTCTGGCATTCTTTGATTTGCTTTCAAAGTTAACAGAAGAGGATAAAGGGAAATAATTTGCAATTTTAGAAACATGGAGATAATTAGTGTGAAAGTCCCAGAATATTGGGATTTTCCCAGAGTACAATGATCTCTGATGTATATTTTACTAGGTTTAAAGGGTTGACTTACTTGGTATATATAAATCAGGAGCATTGACATCATATCTAGGAGCAACAGGTTCATTCTGATTGTTGAAATGCACTGCCCAGTCCTGGATGTGAAAAACAGAAACAAGAATGTTCATTAAAAAAATGTTTATATCAATTTAATTAATGAGTGCTTAAAATTCCACATACATAAAAATCATGAAAATAATTTAATAAAAGTCTAATTTTATTCCAGTAACAAATTTATATTTGCATCTACACACATATTGTTTGCCTAAAGCAAAGTGTCCCTGAAAGGTGTTCAATAAGCAGAGTACAGTGTACCAACTAAAAATATTTTCTTGAACATTTCAAACAAAGTAGTACACTGTAAATGTAATTATACTGAAAAGTCAAAGATAAACTGTATAGTTAAGCAAAACTACGCATTTGAACACCCATGCATATTCTGAGCAAATTTTTTTTTTAACTATATAGTGCCACAACCTATTCATTACAGAAACGTAACTGCTTGTAACTATAAAATGCTTTAAAAAAGAGCTGCAAGAATATTTTATGTTATTAATATATTTATACACACATGTATGCATAATATATGTTAAGAGTGAATGAATAAGTCAAATTGGTGATCCTACCGTATGTGTAAATGGGAAAAAAAGCAGTCCAAGTTTCTTGGTGACATAACCTGTGTCAACAGCAAAATAATACTTCATTTTTGATATGGAGACATACTTTTCTAACTAAAAAAGATAAAAACAAGAGGTCCCATTAAATTTTAAACAAATAAGTCATTTTTTTTAAACAAGAACTTTTAAAGCAATTAAATATTACATAAAACTTAAAAATAGTAATGATTTTAAATCTAATAAATAAATAAATAAAATAAAAAAATCAGCAATTAGTATAAATATTAGTCAACTGAAACATATATAATTTAGTCAATACCTACACACAATTCACATTCACAATATTTGATTGAAGTTTTGAAAAACTGAAGAGAAATAAAATAATAGACATAACACTATTACCTTATGTCTATTTAATCAGCTTGGGAATCACAAATTTTGTACATTTGATCTGCCCAAACTGGATTTGGGTGATACTGACAAGGTGTTAATATATTTTCAAAATCAAATCAATAAATGTTGTAATCACATACTATTAAAACTATAATAATTTTCCTGTTATAATTACAATATGAGTAAATATTACTACATATCAATTTAAACAGCAACAATAACAACAAAAAAGCTTTTGATTGTTTCAAATAATACCAGTAATGATTAACCACTATTAAATTTACAAAAATCCTCATAAAGACACTTTTTAAAGCTACTTTTGTTCTGTGCCATGAATTTTTATTTCTATTAAAATGTTCTATTCAGAGTTTATTTAAAAATGCCAGTTTTGAGAAAAAAAATTTCCCTCCCCCCCAAAAAATAATTATTGATCATGTTGACTTGTTTTTAAAAATCTAAGCTGGACACACACAGACAAATTTATATATATATATATATATATATATATATATATATATAAACATCACAAACCCTCTCTTTTTGCACATTCACTCATTCTTTCTCACACAATCATTTGTCAGAAATTGAGGCTACCCAGAGCCTAATTATTTTATATCTCTTAATTTATCAATGTGCTAGAAAAATATTTTCTCATGGCCCTCTAACCAATTAGTTTTCCTGGGTTGTGGCATCTTCCCCAATTTTTCTTAGTAAAATTACATAAACATATGCATTAATATAAATGCAAATAGGCATCTAAAAATAAAATTACAAAATACTGTATATACACACAAAATATTTCTACATCTTTGCAAAATGATATATCCAATTGGAACAATAGCTGGAAACTTCCTCTATGTATTACAAGATATATGGAATAAATTACCTTTTCTTCTACCATCACCTTTCCTTGTCCAGCTATTGTCTGACCATACTGCATAGCCATAGTAGCCATTGGATCTGACAGAAGTTGCTGGCCAGGAAATGATGGTTGAGTGAATGATTGATCCCAGCCACCTGCCCCTAATTAAAAGAAAAAAAAAATACAGGACTGTTGCTTAACATATATCATACCAAGTGTTATGACTATTATGTTTAGGGTACATTAAAAAATGCCATAACTACACTTCTAAAATGTTCTGCAAGTGTATGTAAGTTTTATTAGGTGCATATACTCAGTTACAAGTAAATAATTGCAAATAAACTAAAATCAACACATTAGACTGAAGCATTTTTTAACTTTTCTAATTAGCTTTTATCATAATGATTATTTACAGGTTGTACATTTTACATATATTTCTCTTACTAGAAAACTTAAAAAGCTATTTTACTATACTACTTATCAAATGCTTCAATTTTATATGAAGCTGAGAGTTAATCATAATACATTAATACAATATTTGACCACAAAATTTATAAAAAAAATTTTTTCAATTTTTTTTTATGAAGGACACATAAATCCTCTTACAATCAGCCTACTTTATTTTTGGTTTTTATGAACTGGTTTTATTCAAATATATTCTCAAAGAGATACAAACTAAAGCAAATTGTATAGCCTTTAGACAAAATCTATCATAATTAACTCATGTTTTCCTAAATATGTAAATCAAATGACAACTAAAATGTTTTTAAATTTTTATTTTTATTCCTTTATTTTTATTTTAATTAATCATTAGTAAACATGAAAGACTTGCTTAATTCTTAATCTTATAAAGATATTTTTGTCTTATTTAAGTGTGATTAATTTTTATCCACACATTTAGTCAATTTTACATCTTATCCTAGTTACTATTTTTTTCCCACTTGTTCCTCAATTTTTTATTTTTATACTTGTGCTTTATATCAGTGTTATTTTAGAATGATTAACATTTATATTGCAACATAATTTTATCAATTTGACTTAAGGGTACATTACCTCATGTTTGGCCCATTTTTGTACAAAGTGGAATTAGTGCCATTAAATTTCAAGCAATCAAACAAGTCAAAAAGTTTAACTACAGTTAAAATTTATTAAATGCACAAAATTTAAAAAAAAAAATGTTTACACTTACCTTGATTTACATTTGGAGGATATGGTGGAATAAATCCTCCACTTGTATCATTAAACAGTTGAGGCCCAGGACTAAATTGCCCATATTGAAATTCATTTGGATTACCGGGCCTAAGGCCTTTCTGCCGCCTAGGACCATCTAAAGAAAAAATTATCACACTTAAAAAAAAAAAAAAAAAAAAAAAACTAAAGCAAACTTTTTTTAAAAGTTTAATTTCAAAGATAACCAGCTTTTTATACTAAACTCTATTAAGTCATAAATGCACAGATAGAAAAATTAATACAAAAGACAGGCTTTAGTTTAGAGTGCTACAATTTACTCTTTTGCTACACAAGGGCTAATGAGACTGGAGCCTACTGCTTGGAGCTGATTCTGAATTTCTATGAACATCTATGCTAGTAGTTAGATTTGAACCCATGAACTCTGATACTAAAGACCAGTGCTCTATCCCTTCAGCCCCATAAGAAAGACACAAACAATAAAAAATAAAATAATTAAAAGTAAAATTTTGAAGAAAAGCCAGCATTTTACACTAAAGTTTCTCAAGTTTACTACACAGAATATTTGTTAGAACAGAGAATTAGCCGTAATCCATTAATGCAAGTCATTTCTGCCAAATATAAATTGGTGAATATCTAAGTTGATATGTATAGCACATAATAAAACAAATATGAAATTTAAACAACTTTTAATATTACTGCCAGTCTTCATTAGGGATTAGTTGTCATTTACATATCATAAGATGCTATTTAAAAGAAAAGAAAATCTTTGTGATAAGAGATTTATTTGGTAACAAAAACCATAAAGTGTAAATTTGTATTAAATAAAATAATTCATACTGATTTCAGTTGATGTAACTGCCAAAAAAGTAAATTTATGTCTAACGCTTGAAAAAAATATAAAATATCAATCCAAATGACAAAATTATAAATATTAACAGATATACAAAAATTGGGGAGATTGTTTATGAGATTCCCATATACTTATGCTGAAATCATTTAAAAAAGGCATACAATTTCTACGATTTTTATCTGTCTTTAAATAGACATGCGTTAAGGTATAAAGATCATTATGCCTCAACTTTCACATAAAATTTCACCTTAGTGGTAAAATAGCAATCAACTTAATAAAATTTGGTATACCTATATATTCATACTGCTATTAATAACCAGATGTCCCTCCTCACACACACACATACTGAAAAACAAGTAGAAATATCCAGACATATCAAATATATGTGTATCAATAACATGACAGTGTGATATTAAGAGATAATCACACAACTTTGACAGTTCAAATAAATGGAAATGGATATATGAATATGGCTGAGAGGGATATGATTACTGAAGCCCATTAATTGATTTATTCTATAAACAAGATAATCTTACAGATCTCATGTATATATCTGATATACCATAATTTAGTGAAAAGTCTGCTTAGAAAAGTCAGGGTTGTGAAATTATTTAAATTATTTACTTTTACAGAATTTTCTATTCACTTAGTCTCTAAGCAAAGAAGCAAAATAAATGTATGATCTGAATGTTCTCTAGTTAGAAGGTGGAAAAGAAGTTCAGAATCAGGGGGAAAATGCCTAATTTTAGGATGTTCAAAATTGAGATTTACTGGCATAGCATTACAAATGCTCAGACCCATTAGGATCCAAAGGAGCGATAAAATCAAATCTGAAATCCAGTCTAGAAATCAGTATGGTATGTACTTAATTTGGAATATAATTACATATTTTTTAAAAATTTTATGAAAGACTAAGAATTAACAATTTTTACTCCATAATATAGATTACCTAGAAAAAGCCTTAGAATTTACTAACACAGAATTTAATTTTAAAGAACAGGCTATGGAAACTGTGCCATATATATGTAAAAATTATTTCCTCTAGTCACAATAATTATGTAGCCCCTATTCTTTTTACTTGACCAGACTACTGGACAAGGAGAAACCTTATCAGCTAGTAGTAATAACGATGCAGTCTGGTCACATTGAAGAGAACAGCACAAGTCTAATTAAAATTTTATTTTAGAGCTACTAAAACGGACATCTTTACTAGTCAATGGCAGACAAAAGAAAAGATACAAAAATCACTCTGCTCAAACAGAGGTGCACTAAAGAGTGAAGACAGATAGAAATTTCCCACTTACTCAGCGAAATTTAAGTGAAAGATCAGGAAAAATGTGGCTTGCCAGCGACAGCTGGGAAATGTGTTGAATAGACAGAAAATTTACATCTATAGGATAGAAAACTTTGGGAAATATATCGAAATAATTTTAAGGCGAGAACGCTCCTTTGATTAAGACATTTAGAGGCTGGGAAAAGGATTTTAAGGAATTAGAATGGGAGAGAGGAGGTTTTTAAGGAAACATTAAAGTTAAATAATTTTGATATATCACACATACACACATACCTATAAATTACATATTCTCAAAACTGAATATTCAGAACAAACTACTTTAGTTTTTTAATGTTAAAATACCAGATTAAAAATTTTGTGAAGCAAATACCATAGAACCTCATTAAAACAAAATAAAAGAAACAGAAGAAATGGTTTTATACTAATCAAATTTCCTGTTAATTAGTAAACTTTTAAAAATTTCACATATTTTCCAAACAGAAAATTGAAGTGCTGAATGTAGAAAAGAAATGGAATTTGATTCAAGAGACCTAATATAGCAATTCTTTTAGAAAATGGAAAATTTTTACATACAAAAAAAATAATAGGACTAAAAATAAAACTAATTTTGCCTTGAAATGTCAGATGATTCACAAAATATATTATGTGTTTACCAAATGGAAATATTATTTTAAATACTGATTAATTTTAACATAATTGACTTATAACCATTGCTTACACTCACAAGAGGCAAAAAGCTTATGCAAATAGAGTTAAATTTGAATCTTGCAATTATTTGAATTCAGCATTATAAAACTGTAATTTAGACAGAATCAACATATACTTTTCAGAAGGTTAAAATATGTATTTTTTAAATACATATGAGTGAGCGTTAAAAAGCTTAAGGAAAACGTGCATTACTAAAAATCTAAAATGTTTTGATGTCAATGTATTAGAACATTCCTGTACCGGGTGGCCGTAATTAAAATGACAGTGCTCACAGTGTTC
>JAGEOH010000501.1:0-37500 GCA_032207245.1 Pardosa pseudoannulata
TATATATAGGGTTATACATATATTTAATATATTATATAGTCCCCTATAATATATACATATATAGGGTCTATACTTATATATAAATATATATTTATATTATAGTATATATATATATATATAAATATATATATATATATTTAATATATATATATAATATACATATATATATATATATAGGGTTATACATATAATTATATATACATATATATAAAAAAACACAATATATTGTATTAGGTTTTATATAATATATTAGGGTCCCTATACATACATACATATTGGGTTCCTATACATAATACATATAGGGTCCCCTATACATAAATATATAGGGTCCCTATACATAATACATATATTTTATACATAATACATATATTTTATAATACATACATATATATCCCCTATACAATACATTATAGGGTCCTATACATATATATATAGTCCCCCTATATACATAATATAGGGTCCCCTATATACAGACATATATAGGGTCCCCTATACATATTACATATATACATATAATACATATATATAGGGTTCCTATACATACATACATATATAGGGTTCCTATACATAATATATATATAGTTTTTATACATATATATAAATTTATAAAATATACATATTTAGGGTTCCCCTAAATACATATTATATAGTCCCCTATACATACAACATATATAGGGTTTATACATACATAATATATAGTCCCCTATACATACATATTATAGTTCCTTTAATAATACATATATAGGGTCCCCCTATACATACATATTATAGGGTTTTTACATACATAATATATAGTTCTATACATAATACATATATAGTTTCTTACATACATATACATATATAGGGTCCCTTTAACATTACATAATATATAGTCCCCTATACATAATACATATATGGGTCTTATATACATAATATATATAGGGTCCCTATACATACATACATATATAGGGTCCTTTATACATAACATAATATATAGGGTTCTATATTACATACATATATAGGGTTTATACATACATAATATATAGGGTCCTTTATACAAACATATATAGGGTTCCTATACATATACATATATAGGTTTATACATATATTTATATAGGGTCCCCTAAATACATAAATATATAGGTTTATACATATTTATATAGGGTCCCCCTATACATAATATATATAGGGTTCCTATACTACATACATTATATATCCCATATACATACATATATAGGGTCCCCTATACATACAAATATATAGGGTTCCTTTTACATACATAATATATAGGGTTTATAACATACATACATATATAGGGTCTAATACATATACATATATAGGGTTTATACATACATACATATATAGGTTATACATATACATATATAGTCCTATACATAATAATATATAGGTTTTACATACATAAATATATAGGGTCCCCTCTATACAAACATATATTTATATACATAAAATATATAGGGTCCCCTATACATATATACATATATAGGGTCCCCTATACATATATACATATATAGGGTCCCCTATACATATATACATATATAGGGTTTATACATACATATATAGGGTCTTATACATAATTATTTTATAATATATATATCCCCCTATACATACATATATATTTATACATACATATATATTCTTACATATATATATAGGGTCCCCCTATACATACATATATAGTCCCCTATACATATTATATTTATACATATATATAGGGTCCTCTATACATATATATATAGGGTACCTATATATATATATAGGTTTCCTATACATACATATATATTCCTATACATACATAATAGGGTCTTATACATATATATATTCCTATACATACATATATAGGGTCCCCTATACATAATATAGGGTTCCTATACATACATATTAGGGTTTTAAATACATATATAGGGTTTATACATATATATAGGGTTCCTATACATACATATATAGGGTCCCCCTATACATACAAAATAGGGCCCTATATAATATTTTCCTATACATACATATATATAGGTCCTTATATAATATATATTCCTATACATATATATATATAGGGTCCTCCTATACATATATATATAGGGTCCTCCTATACATATATATATAGGGTCCTCCTATACATATATATATAGGGTCCTCCTATACATATATATATAGGGTCCTCCTATACATATATATATAGGGTCCTATACATATATATATAGGGTCCCCCTATACATTATAGGGTCCTCTTACATAATATAGGGTCCCCTATACATATATATATATATATATAGGGTCCTCCTATACATATGTATATAGGGTTCCTATTCATATATATTCTATACATAATTATAGGGTTCTATACATATTAATAGGGTTCTATACATATATATAGGGTTCCTATACATATTATATAGGGTTTATACATATATATATATTATACATTTATATTTATACATATATATATTCCTTACATATTATATAGGGTTTTTACATTTATAGGGTCCTATTTATTTATTTTCCTATACATATATATAGGTATAGATATATATATTCATATACATATATATAATTTATACAAAATATCTCCTAAATATATATAGGTCTTATAAATATTATATATATATATATATATATAATTTATATATATATAGTTATACATATAATATAGATTATTAGTTGTATATGCGAATATATTTTATGTGTAAAAAATATTTATATGTCAATTTAATTATTTTATATTAATTGGTGTAAAAATATTTATGCTAGATATTTCTTATCTTACAAGATATTTTTTTTTCATAGAGAAAATTGTGTATCTTTTAATTATATTAATATAAGTTAAAAGGTTGAAAAATTAACATTTATTAATATGTAGATTAATAAAACTACAAAAATACTTATATAAAAGTTTAGGGGCATGGGTATTTCGTTGCTGAAAGAAAATTTTCAAACATTTATGGGGAAACTTTTATATATTTATTGTGATTTAACACATGTATAAAATTAATGTATCATTGAATTAACATATATTATTATTAATAATATAGTTATTGTCCCAAATTTTATTACCGAATATAGAGGCATCTTTCAAAGCGAATAAAGTTTATTTTTAATATGATTCTAAAATAAATTTGTATAAATATACTTTTTATCACAGCAAAAAATTTTCGTCTTTAAACGTTAAAATTTGTTAATTTATTTATTTCAAGTCCTATTTTGGTTAAGAGCAGGCGATTAAATTTGTCATTTATATTAATATATAGATAACAATTTTTCTAGCTTGTTGACGTCATTCCTTTAACATATAATCATTTTTATTATACCAGTGTTTCTCAACCTTTTAGTATTCACGGCCCAATTTTCAATCATAATTTTCATCGCGCCCCCCTCCCCACCGCGTACAATAAAATGTATACAATAATAATGTATTTTGAGCATTATGGCGCTAAACCTGCACTACAACCTTAATTTTAAACTTTGCAAATTACCAAGAATACGGAAATTTATTGACATTTTGCAACACTGATACTCAGCATTGAAAAAACAATAATCCTATGCCTTTTTATTGCTCTTGCGTCCCGCCATGTCGGGCATTCTCACGGTTTCGCGAGAAGTTTCGATTTGTCTGGAATTTGTCTGGTCAGCTTAAAAGTTAAGTTAGGAGCGTGCGCAGATGTGAACAAATGTTTTCTCATAGGGAGAAGGAGAAAGTTCTATGACGCCAATTTCAATTCCAGACAATCTCATTCGAGTCGATCCTTCTTATCGCTATTGAATCTATTCTTAATGTGTATGTTATATATATTTTCGTGTAATTGCAATTCACGGTATTAAATATTCACGGCAGCAGACTTATGCAGAATCATGGATAAATTTTTAAGCGGGCGTAAGCGAGCATTAGACGATAGACAAGCATCAACAAGTACACAGACGAGCGTGGTTCCGAAAATAAAATCAAGAAAATATTCTCAAGAATACTTAAATTTTGGGTTCACTAGTACTGAAGTAAATGAAGAAGAAAGGCCCCTGTGTATCATTTGCTCAAAAATGTTGGCGGCAGACAGCATGAAACCTAATAAACTTAAACGACATTTGGAAACGCTTCATAGTGAGTACGTAAACAAACCCAGAGAATTCTTCGAATTAAAATTAAAATCATATGAAAAGCAAAAATCATTGTTTAAAAAAACTTTGTCTGTGAATGAAAAAGCTTTAATTGCCTCTTACAAACTTTCATATAAAATAGCCAGATGTAAAAAGCCTCACACCATTGGTGAAGAGCTTATTTTGCCAGCCGCAATTGAGATTGTAGAAATTATGTTTGGAGATAATTTTGCAAAACAATTGCAGTCTATACCTGTTTCAAATGATACTGTTGCCCGTCGAATTGCTGATATAGCTGAAGATGTAGAGTGTCAGCTTTTGTCGAAGTTGCGTGACAAATTGTTTTCAATACAACTCGATGAGGCAACAGATAGTAATAAAGATGCTCATTTCATTGCCTATGTTAGATTTTGTGATGATTTGTCAGTAGTAGAAGAATTACTTTTCTGCAAACCAATAGAACTCAAAGCAACAGCACTCGCATTATTTGCTATCTTAAATGATTTTATGAACGAGGCAAACATAGAATGGAAAAATTGCGTCGGAATATGCACCGATGGTGCTCGTTCTATGTCCGGAAGATTCCAAAGTATTCAAGCACTTGTGAAACAAAAATCGCCACAGTGCGTCTGGACACATTGCATGATCCACAGAGAAGCTTTGGCTTCCAAAGAAATGAGTCCTGGTTTGAATATTGTGTTAACTACGGTTGTAACCGTAGTAAATTATATAAAAATGAGACCCCTGAAATCAAGAATCTTTTCCGCACTTTGTAAAGACATGGGTGCAGTACATTCAGCGTTACTATTTTATTGCGAGGCAAGATGGTTATCACGAGGGAAATTTTTGCAACGTGTTTATGAATTAAAAGAAGAAATCGCCGTTTTCCTAGAAGAGGAAAACAGACCGGAAGCTGAGAATTTTCGCGATAGTTTATTTGTGATGAAATTGAGCTACATGGTCGACATATTCGAGAAATTAAATAACTTGAATCTTCATCTGCAAGGAGCAAATACACATATATTGGATACGAGTGATAAAGTTAATGCTTTTTGTAGGAAATTGGAATTGTGGAGCAGAAATTTAAAGCAAGAAAACTTAACAATGTTTGCAAATTTGAATGATTGTATTAAAACTTACAAGGCTGAAGAACAACATGTAAAAGTTGTTTTTGCAACCATTGAAAATCATTTAGCAATGCTAGCAAAGAATTTTAAAAAGTACTTTCTTGCTGACGACAAACTGATATCAAGTTACAAGTGGGTGAGGGATCCATTTCAAAATACTCCCGAAGGACTCTCAATTGAAGAGGAAGAAACCTTCATAGACTTCACGGCAAGCGGCGAAACCAAAAGACAATTTAGTAATAAATCACTCTTTGAATTTTGGGCAGGAGTGGATGATGAGTTTTCTGCACTAAAAACAAGGGCATTTCGCATTCTACTACCATTTTCAACATCTTACCTTTGTGAAACTGGATTTTCTGCGGTGGCTTCTTTGAAGACAAAATATAGATCTCAGCTAAATATAGAAAAAGAACTGAGAGTGTCTATTTCTAATATTAAACCCTCCTTCGAAAAACTTTGCTCTGAAAGACAGGCCCAAGGAAGTCACTAATAATTATTAAATTTGTTTTTAATTTAGTAAGTTGTTTTAATTTAATAAGTTAATTATTAAATATGTCGAAATGTATTTTGTTTTGTATGTGTGTGTGTGTTCTTTCCTTTCAGTCACTTAATCAATTTTTTTAAATAACATTTTCTCTTGGATATGCTCGCGCCCCCCATTAGTGTGCTCTCGCCCCCTAGGGGGGCGCGCCCCACAGGTTGAGAATCACTGTTTTTAAATATTTAAATATCGTTATATTATAATAACTTTTACCACTGAACTTAGATATTCGTAAATAATTTTTTTTATATTTGGCTTAAATAATAGATAATACAAATCTGATATTTTAAATTTAATCATCAATTATTTTTTGTTAATGAAATTTTATCATCGGTATTAACATAATTCTTTCATAAAAATTTAGGAGTTATTTCACGGACTACTAAATATTAACTTTTAATTTATATATATGAAATTAAGATGTTTGTTCGTTTTGTGTGTTTGTTTGTTATACATAACCAAATTAAAATTGGACTAAAAAATTCAATGTGATTCTGACTGCATTACAGGATCATTAGAGGAGTATGAACGATAAAATATTATTGACAGTGAAAGATATTCTCAGCCAAAAAACAAAATTTATTTGCCTCATTGGTACTTAACATTGATATTAAAAATTTTACTAATGTATATTTATATTCTAGTACATATAATAGAAACAAATATGTTTGTATATTCGCAAATATTGAATTGCACTGTTAAATTAACAGATTAATATTCGAAAAAAAATGTTTTTAAAGTAATATTAAATTTCAGCACAATTTGCTAGTCTTTAAGCTATTGGCCCGATTCTAAAATAAATGGGTGTAAATATGCTTTGTGTCGCTGCGGAAAGCACTGTCAACTTTAAAACGTTCGAAATCCATTCCTTCCCCCCCTTTTTCGAGCGTTTTTATGTCATTATTTCAAGCTTTATTTTCCCCGGTTAAGAGCAGGCGTGTGTCGCTGCGAAAAGCACTGTCAACTTTAAAACGTTCGAAATCCATTCCTTCCCCCCTTTTCGAACTTTTTATGCCATTATTTCAAGCTGTATTTTCCCCTGTTAAGAGCAGGCGATTAAAATTTTCAATTTATCTCGTAATAAATAGGTGAAAATAATATTTTTCTATCATTATGACGTCATTCCTTTAAATATTTCATTTAGGGCCGGATCCTGACTGCAACACTTGCGTCCACAAAGTTGCGTCCACAACTTCCGAAACTTGCGTGTGGATACTCAATTTGGATCCTGACTGGAACGCTTGTAGCGTCCACACACAACCGGTCCACAACTAGGAGTTGTGAAGGGCGGGATTTTTAATATCGATAATCGTTTGCGTTAAACCAATCAGAGTACAGATAGATGAAAATAAACAGATCCACGTGAATGAAAAATATTAGCTTTGAAGCCTTGCATTGCTGAAACAGCTACTTATTTGAACAGCAATATCCATTAAAAAAAAAGAGAGATTGAAATGATTATTACATTGAAAAAACTTTGCACATATTATCTGGTGAGTTGAATAAAAACTGCCCATCTGCAGAAAAAGAGTGGGACAATCTTGCAAATTATGTAAATGCTTGCTGCATGGGATTGAAAAGGAATAAAATACAAGTGGACTGACTTGAAATAAAGTAAAAAAAAGGCATTGGCTAGGTATGGGGTTAAGTAATAGAGTAACCAGCCATATCCACTATCACTTGCAATTTAGAATTTTGAATACTTTGCATTTAGAATTTGAATTCTTGATTATTTAAATACTTCAAATAAATATTTAAATCTCCACATTACTTATTATTGCAATTATTTATACTAAATCTTTTTTTTTTCCAGTTAAATGGAAAGAATAATCTGAGTAAATAAATTAAATTTATATCAAATACAATGCGATAAATATTGGCATTTTACTTAATTTTAATTTTAAATACTTTAAGACAAAATATTGATAGTATAGTAAATACAAGTTTAGTGTGAAAAGTCATACAAAGTTTACAATTTTTATTTATAGACAAATTTCATATGTACTTCACATTATGTTACAAGACTAATTGATATATTTCAGAAATTTATAATTGTATATTTTGGGAGTTTACTTATTAAATTATTGAGGATTCTTATTTTGATCATTTCTTATTTTGGAGATTTGCTGCACTGTTCTTTCAAATAAATATATCATGTACATTTCCTAGTAATTTTGTATTTGTTGCTAAAGTCAGAATCAACAATTTATGATAAAATGTGTATTTAAAGTTTATAATATTATTTACTTAACAAAGCTAACCATAAAACCTACATAATGTAAATTTATTAATTGTTTCAAAAACCAGTTATTAAGTATAAATAATTTTAAAAATAGGTTAAAAATCACAGTAAAGATATGAAGTATATTATCTATTGCACATTCAGTCTGGTGAACCCTTTTCATTTCATATAAGATTTTGGAGAATTATCTGATGATAGTGCAGAAACTATAGAAAAGTATGCAATCAATAGCAAAAATTACATCTGGAAACCTCAAAGCTTCATTTACTTTTGATTTTATGCAAAAATGTGATCATGTTGTAAGAACCTAACATATTCTTGATACCATACAAACATGTAATACAGAAATTGGTAATTTTTTTTAACCTAAAGAAGTTAAAGAATATATATATATATTTATGTACATAAACTTTACCCCCTCCCTCCCCACCAAAAAAAATTATAAATAAAACAAGTGGCAAAGGGATTCAAACTTTAATTATTATATGATGATTTAAAAAGAGTAAAATGTGCTTCGAAGATTCATGTAAAACAAATATCTATTAGACTTTCAATAGAAAACTAAATATTAGTTTGTGTGTAAACAAATATACACATGTGTATATATATATATATATATATATATATATATATATATATATATATATATGTACACATACACATATATGTATAAACATCTGATTTAGGCATTTGGCACTTACAGTGTTGTTTTTTATGATACATCTGATGGCTGACCACTGCACTGACTCATTTCTGAAAATGTATTTATTATTACTTATTTACTACTGATGATTGGTAATTACCAGTAGTAAAAATTCCTGCATTCAGTAAAATTTGTTAATGCTGCAATTAAACATTTCTGTGTTATAACTAAAATTTTTTCAAATAATATTTTTTTTTCTTTTGTGTGTGAAGAAATATAATTTTGTATACATATATTTATACAAACAAAGAATTATAAATATATATACACACATACACATAATTTAATCTAATGTTGTAGGACCCCTAAAAAGTATGGAGCTCATTGGCAATTGCTTTATTTACCTAATGGGTTATCCAGCACTGATGATTATGTTATCAATTACACAGGCCTGCGAAATTGAAATTTTTGAAAAATACAAGAGAAGTTTTTTTCATATTTTTAAGTTATTTGGTATGCTGATTTCGAAAATGACTTCCATTTTTCTCCATCACATCAGGATTTTTTGTAAAATTGATGTACATATTGCTGGTAATATCCTATATGGAAAAAATGCTCTCGAACTGTTAACTTGTGCTGACTGGCAACAGTGGGTTTTATCTATTCTTGTGAGTTTATTTAATCTGTTTATGATAAGGCATATTAATTTTTAAACAACAATTAAAATAAAAAATGTATACATTTTGTATATAAAGAATGAAAACCATCGCAACCAGAACGCATGAGCTGCACCAGGGCGAGACAAAAAGTTCAATCGTTATTAAATTTCTTACATTAATTTTATAAGAAAACACTCCTAGAAAAACCCCAACGACCTGTTTTTACGTTTTATTAAGGTTTATATATATAATAAATGTAAGTTTGAAATATATTTGAAACTCAATAAGAAACAAAGACATTTAAATTTAGTTACGTACATTTTTTTCCGCTAAAATTTCTTTTTGAAGTTCTTCTTTTACGTTCAATCTTATCTTCATGTGTTCCTAACATCCAACAATAGTCGGCAAGCATATTCTTATTCCACGTACCTTGATATTTTCTCTCTATATCCTTCATATCTTGGTGGAACCTTCTCCCTGTTCTTCGTTGACGGATCCTAAATTTTCGGAAAAAAATTCCAAATGCGATTGGAGGAAATGCAATTTTACACTCATGGAGCAGCCCAACACTTAAAATTTGTCTAGCATGTTGCCAACAATTGTTTTAAAATTGGGATGTTTTTGATTGCCCAGAAATTTTTAGACAACATCTTTGAAGGCAACCCAAGCTTCTCTTTCCTTTAATGCCATAGTTGTCTCAAATTTGTTATTCCTAATAAGTTTTCGGATGTCTGGTCCTACGAAGACTCCCTCTTTCAATTTGGCTTCAGAAAATTCAAGAAACTTTTTACACATATGTTTTAAGCAATCACCATGTTTTGGAAGAGCCTTAACAAACTGCTTCATAACACCTAATTTTAAGTGCAGGGGGGTAGTAATATTTTTTTTGATCAACCAAGCTTTCTCGAATTACATTTTTGGTGCCTGGCACAATATTCTGACTTTTTGAGCAATCTTTTCTGACCCAATATTGTGTTTGTCACGGCTGTCTCACTCACAAATAAAACACGGAAATTTTGTATACCCGTTTTGTTGATCGGGAAGCATGGTGATGATTTGTAAATCACCGCAAATGATCCAGCCGTGGTTGTCATATTTATTTTGTTGAGAACGAGAGTTAGATTTTCATATTTCTTTTAAATGCACCGAGTATTCAACTAACAGACGCCATTGGTTTCCTTGATGAATTAGGACAGCTAAGGTTCCTTTTTGACGAATCTATGAAAAGCCTCCAATCTTAATTGTAGGGAATCTTAAATTTTCTCATAAAACCAGGAACATTGAGCAATAAATGAGTTCTATCTTCGTCAAAATACTGAATAAATTTCCTTTCACGATTCCTGTACCAACAAAAAGTGGTTCCTTTGGCCAATAAGATTTTTCTTTCATTGGAGCCTAATAATTGAGTTGCCTCTTTCACAGACTAAGTACTGGTGCTTACATGATCACTGATAAGGTCACTGATAAGGATTCGAGCGTCGCTATAGGTTAACAGTGACTGCGACGAGCGAGGAGGGGATGATGAAAGGTACATTGCGCGTTCCTAGGCTCTTCCAGGCTCGCGCGCTTCCAGGAAACTGTCTAATTGGTGATCTGGATCAACATTGAAGCTTTAAAAGCCCTAAAATACTAACTGCGCTGTTGTAGTTTACCACAGAAGGGTCATTTTGAGGGTTTCATCACGATAAAATGTCAAAACATGAAGGGAAGTATGAAAGCAAAATACGTGAGAAATATTCATAAAAAACCACATAAAATTCAATTTTTCAAAAAATGTGACGTGATAGACATTTTGGATGATTCTTTTAAAAATCAGTACTAATAAATACGTTAAGTTTACGTGTCACATCCTTGTATTTTTATCAACTGTGTTATTTAAAAGAAATTGCTTACAAGTTTCTTTTTTAAAGAGTTGTTTAGAATTTAAGTTATGAATGAAAACCCCTATTCCACATCAAGATTCTTTTAGAATCTGAAAATAAGTTTGTACTCTAATTTAGATTTAGAGTTAATAATTATAAATGATATTTACTGTATAACTATCCTATTTATTCCCAGCGATATTATAAATAGGGTGTTTTCTGTGAGAGAAAAGGGGAAATCTAAAGAAACTAATATTGTAATTATGGGAAATTCTCTCATAAAAATGTTATATATAATGCTATAGAAATGTTATTAAAGGAAATATGTTAATATATCTAAGCTGAGCATGGAACTGTCTAACATTGATTTTATAATTAATAGCTCAATCAAAATTCATATTTTAATATGTAGTCAATTAAACTGTTTTAGCAATTTTAGGAAGAAAAAACTACTAATGCAATATTTTAAAATTTGCTTTGTTTTTAAGTTTTTTATTATCTTTGTTTTAAATTTTACCCAAACTTATTGAAATGAAATAGATTTTGTAAACTAAATTTTTTTCTTTGCAAATATCATCTGATTAGTCTAATTGTAAAATAAGCTAAGTAAATAAAATTTAATAAGAAAAGAGAGGGCCAGTTATGTGTATACATTAAAGAATAACTCATCTAAACTGTGTATTTTAAAGAAATAAAAAGCAGCTTAGTTCCTGATGGATATCATATTGAACATAGAATATTGCCATATTCTTTCACAAATTTTTTCACCCCCCCCCCTCCAACAGAAAATATGTAGTTACATATTTTTTTCAGTAACTTGTATGAATTTTTATTGTAAGTTAAATGGAACAAAAATTGTAATATGATAGATGAAAGTTTGCTGCTCAAAGTAGACCAAAACTAAATATTGGTATACTAGACAGATTTATTATTACTTATTTACTACTGATTATTGGTAATTAGCAGTTCAAAGCTATTAATATATGATATTGTAAAAATAAAGTAAAATGTTATTATGCTTCAAATAAAACAAATGCTTATTAAACTTTCATTAGAAAACTAAAATTAATTCAACTGCATATATATATAAGCACACACTTATATGTGTATAAATATCTGATTTAAGCATGTGTGACACTTAGTGTGCTGTTTCATATGATACATATGATGACTGACCATTGACTTGTTTATAAAAATACATCATTTTCTACAGCTGATTGGTAACTACCAGTAGTGAAAGAAATCAGAGTTTTTAATGTATTGTATGTAAAAATATACAGAAATGTGCTTTGAAGATTCAAGCAAAGCAACTATCTATTACGCTTTCATTAGGAAATTAAATTCACATGCACACACACAGTATATATATATATATATATATATATATATATATATATATATATGTAAATATGTGTGTGTGTGCATCTATATTAATGCACACATATATCATATATATAAATATATGACTTAGACATTTGACATTTACTCTACTGTTTCATATGATACATCTGACAACTGCGCAATGGCATTTATAAAAATGCATCATTTATTACTTTTGATTTGTAACTACCAGTAGATAAAGAACTCAAATCTTTTAATATATGATAATGTAAAAACAAACAGAAATGTGCTTTGAAGACTCAATTAAAGCTAACATATATTCAACTTCCATTAGCAAATTAAATTCATATGCACACACTACATATGTGTGTATATATATATATATATATATATATATATATATATATATATACATACATATATATATATATATATATATATATATATATATATATATATATATATATATACACATATATGTATATGTGTGTGCACGCAACACATAATACATAATGTGTAAATAAATGTTAAGGATCTGTTATTTGGAATGTATTGTGTTGTTTCTAAGACACATTTGTTGACTGACCACTGGCACATTTATGAAAAGGTGTCATTTACTGCTAATTTAGTAGTACAACTTATGATTGGTTACTACCAGTAGTAAAAAAAAAAATCCAAAATTTTTAATATACTAATTACAGTTATACACTTTTCACTATACTAATTACAGTGTAGAAAGAAAGTAAAATGTGATTTGAAGATTCAAGTGAAAGAAATATAAATATTAATCTTTCACTAAATTTAATTTACAAATATAATATAGCAAGAAAAATGAAAGTAACAATAAACCATACAATGAATTATAAAATAATAAATTTAATGCCACATTATAATTTAATGTGCCACATTATAATTTAATATAAATAAATTTAATGATTCATTATAGCTAATATTGATTAGATAGTTTAAAAATTATTTCATAGATGAAACTAATTGTATGTTGTTTACAAAAAATTAAAATGTATTCAACTGTTTAAAAGGGAATGTTTAAATTTGTAAACAAAATATTGTTTAACGTGATATGAGCTTGAGGGAAAAATTTTCACATATTCGAGGACAAGCATTCTTCCACAAATTCTATTCTAAAAAGCAAATATTTAAAACTGAATTTATTGTTGTATTGTAAACATATGATACCCTACAGATATATATTTTTTTCACAACAAGATAGAAATTTCAGTCACTACTGGTTTATTTATATCTTATACTTTGTTATTTAATGGTTACATACTAAAGTCTTTTGCATCATTTTAGCTTTTCAACTGAAAGTTTTATTTAAAAGATAAAAACAAACAATACAATCAACACACACTTATTTTGTACCACACACACTATATTATATATGTGTGTAGAAAAAGATATATGTATATGAAGAAGTATTTATATGTAATAGTTATCCTTTATTGAAGTTTTTTAACTGGAAGTTTTGTTTAAAAGAAAAAAGAAACAATTTAATAAACACATATATATATATATATATATATATATATGTGTGTGTGTGTGTGTGTAGAAAAAGATATATGTATATGAAGAAGTATGTATATCTAATAGTTATTTTTATTTAAGTTTTTACACTGGAAGTTTTGTTTAAAAGAAAAAACAAACAATTTAAACAACAAACACACACACACACACACACACACACACATATATATATATATATGAAGAAGTATGTATATGTAATAGTCATTTATTTAATTAATTTATATAATAAATTACTAAAGATATGTTTTTATATTACTTTAAACTTATATCCTTTAACAAAATAAGTTAATTTTTAACCAATATAAACATTACTTGTACCGCATTATTTCGACTAAAAGCGAATAATTCCTAGTAATCCTTTTATTTTGATTATGAAAAATTCATTTTTATTTTTACTGCCGAAGTTTATCAACTCCGTCGCAGCAATTTTAATCATCCTAAAACATCGGATAAATTCCATTTCAGAAAAATCAAATGGATTTTGATGGTCTCTCAATCGCTAACTGTTTTTTTCCAAATATCGTCTGAGAATTCTACGCGCCACAATAAGTTCCGCCATCTTTATTTACGTTCTCAAGTACTTGTGGAAGCTTGTGGGAGCTCCCCGAGGTCCCGCAAAATTTAGAGCAACTTCCACAACTTTGTGGAGCGGACTCCTGAAAATGTTCCAGTCAGGATCCAAATTTCAGAAAGTTGCGGCCACAAGACCCCACGTGACCTAGTTGTGGACGCAACGTTCCAGTCAGGATCCGGCCCTTATTCATTTCTTGTTTTATATTATTTAAATATCGTCTGCGCAATTTTCATCCTTTTTAACTCTGAATTTGTATATTATGTGATTGATTTTCTTTTATATTTGACTTGAACAATAAATTAGGTACATTTAAGCTAATTTTAACTTTAATCCTCGATTAATTTTTGTTACATTCAATATTTTCTCATCGGTATTTTAACAACGAATAATTTAAAGTGTAAGAGTTTAATTTATATATATTTGTATACTAAATTTGTTCGTTGTTTTTTATTCATAACCACAGGGTTTGCCAAAGATTCACCAAATTTTTAACAGATTCATAATTATCGCCAAATAATACACAGTTAACATTAAAAGCTCTGTTACCCATCTTATTGCGTTATATGACAGGATGTACTATAGTTGGTAATTAATGTAAGCCAGCAGTCAGTAAAGTTATTTTTAGTGTTATTTTCATATTTTATTATGTCCAAATATGTTCATTTAAGTCAGGGTCAAATAAACGTGTACCTGATTACCTATAGTGTATAACAATAAAAGAGCCTGCTTGATATAATTTTTATTTTGATACAAATGGTCAGTCTTAATGTAAAGAAAGTTTAGGGGATATTTTGTGGTACCAAAAAATTCACTGTACCTTTGCCTATTTTCTGCCTATCCTATCAAATGATATGATAATATAAAGCGAAAATATTTTACTCATATATAGGTGATATCGAACATGAAGTCTACGTCAGGATTGCCATTTGGCGTGAAAAGAAAGAATTGTTCTCGCCAGTTCATGTTTATTTCCAGATACTTTTTTAAAAATATTCATCATATGTGAATAATCATTCGTTGCAGCCAACTTAATTAATAGAAAACTTAATTATTTCAAAATTAATAGAAAGACAAAGTCGGCAATGGATGGCGTGGTGGTCAAGAGTGTTATATGGTATAGGTTTGGTTTAGATCATTACGATGTATTGTTTTCAACGCGAGGGTTAATGAGACTGGGACCTACTGCTTAAAGCCGATTGAAAAATGGTACGAGCATTCATGCTTCGGCGGGATTCGAGGCAACGAACTCTGGTACTGAAGAACATCGCTCTAACCATTGAGCCATTGTTAGGCTGTGTAGTATGTATAGGCTTACCGGGTAAAATGTTCCCCTCAGGAAGGTGGGAGAGAGAACGAAAATAGAACAGATACAAGGACTATGTAAAAGAGACTAGACAGAATATATTTAATGGTATTTATTCAGTTATCTGTAGAATATATTTGAGAAAAATGTGCAAAAAGTTTTAAAAATTTTGTAATTATCAACTAAACGTTCGGTGTAGATTATTTTAAAAAAGAAAAAAATTTTGGTTTTTATGCTAGACATAGAATTTTTTTAAAACAAAAATTTAGGTTTATTTCAGGTCGATCATTACAAAATTGGTGAAAGATATTTTGGGAAATTAATTTGATTAATTTGGCGAAAGCTAACAGTCATATGAAAGAATTATCATAGAAAAAATTATCAATCTCAAAAAATGTTTTCAGCCAAATGAAAATATTCTAGAGGGCAAGTTATTAGCAAACTGAACATATTAACGAAAAGTCCGGATGATTCGATTGCTGAAAAAAAACACCGGCTATGGTAGAGATTTTAGTAACATTCCTTCATACTTTTCATTGGGTTAGGACTGGCAGTTATAATAATACATAATTATCATATTACAAACGGTGTGTTTAAAAGTAAGAATTTAAATATTTTAAACTTTATTTATTTCCTACGAAATTAGTAGAAATACAAGAACAGGAACAGATGACATCAACATTTATATGGTGTATGAACCTAGGTTACGAGAGAGTGATGCGCTGGAATAGGGGGGAATTCAAGGATTATGTAAAATGCAATAGATAACTATTTCAATATCTCAATAGCCTCGATAACATAAAGTTCCGTATTCTGATTTCTATATGTATATAATTGCCAAAGTTGAATATTATTAAAATTAGAGTTAGCTATAAAAATACACTTATGAGTGTTTCTATTTTTAACAAAAACGCACCTGGTAAACGAACAGATCATAGACTTCGTAAAAGAGTTCAATAAAATTATATGAGACATATTGAGACAAATTGAGACATACAGAAGTTTAGTGAGCATGACAAGTGTTTTGTAACTAAAATAAACTACTTTTGTTCAAGAAACTCTTTTATATCTTATTTAAGATTGTAATGCAAATTAATGTTCCTGTTTAATGTACCTGTATAGAAATGACTATGTTTAATTATTGGCCAATGATTTGAAATGCGCAGTGTAGAATTTACAAATTAATAATCGAATAAAATGGATTTGTTGAAAAGTAATATATAAAGTCCCCGTAGCGAAGCACGGGCACATTTGCTAGTCTTATAAATAAAAGTCATTGTATGTATGTATGTATGTGTGTATGTATGTTCCACATCTCCTCCTAAACTAATGGTCCGATTCTAAACAAAATTGGTATAAATATGCTTTGTATCACTGCAGAAAATACTGTCAACTTTAAAACGTTCGAAAACCATTCCTTCCTCCCTTTTAGAGCGTTTTTTGCCATTATTTCAAGCTTTATTTTCCCCGGTTAAGAGCAGGCGATTACATTTATCAAATTATCGCGTAATAAATAGTTGAAAATAACATTTTTCTTGCATTATGACGTCATTCCTTTAACCATCTTATTTAATCATTTCTTATTTTAACTGATTTAAATATCGTCTGCACAATTTTCACCCGTTTTAACTCTAAATTTAGATATCACGTGATTAATTTTCTTTTATATTTGACTTAAACCATAAATTAGGTACATTTAAGATAATTTTAACTTTAATCCTCGATTATGTTTTGATAGATTCAAAATTTTCTCATCGCTATTTTAACAATGAATTATTTTTAAGTCTAAGGGTTTAATTTATATTCATTTGTACATTAAATTTGTTCGTTTTTTATTCATAACCACATTGTTTGCCAAAGATTCACCAAATTTTCGACAGATTCATAATTATCGCCAAATAAACACCGTTAACATTAAAAGCTCTGTTACCTATCTTATTGCGTTATATGACAGGATGCACTATAGTTGTTAATTAATGTAAGCCAGCAGTCTGTAAAATTAATTTTAGAGTTAATTTCATATTTTATTATGTCCAAAAATGTTCATTTCAGTCAGGATTATATAAACATGCATCTTATTGCTTATTGTGTGTATGAAAAAAAAAAGCCTGTTTGATATATTTTTTTATTTTGATATACAAATGGTCAGTCTTGATGTAAATGAAGTTTAGGGGATATTTAGTAGTACCGAAAAATGAAAGTTACCTTTATCTATTTTCTGACTATCTATCAAGAAATATCACAATATAAAACGAAAATATTTTAAGCACACATGGGTGATATTGAAAATTAAGTCTACGCCAGGAGCTTTAATGTATCAATTTATCACATGATAAATAGCTTGAAATAATAATTTTCTAGCATTATGACGTCATTCTTTTTCATCTGTTTTATTTCTGAATGTAGATATCGTGATTTTTTTTATATACGGCTTAAATATTATATTAGATACATATGTGCTAATTTTAAATTTAATCGTCGATTATTTTGTTACGATGAAAATATTATTACCAGTATTAATACCAAATTCTCTTTTAAAAGTCTAAATTACAGGGAATCTATTTTACGGTATAATAAATATCTAGCATGTAATTTTAATAACTCCATAAATTAAGAGTTTTGTTTGTGTGTTTGTTTTTTAAACATAGCCACATGGTTTGCTATGGATTCGTCAATTTTTTAACAGCATTCCTATTTACCGCCAAATAAACACTTAATATTAAATTCTTTACTCTTGATCCTATCTCGTAATATGACTAGAGATACAAAATTTTGTAATTAAAGTACGGTAGCAATCAGCCACGTTATATTTAGTGTTCATTTCGTATTTTGCCATGTCCACCAAACGTTTCGTGCTGAATCGAAACTTTTAAGACGAAATAGATGGAGATAAAGTTAAGGACAAATAAGCATATATCTTATTGCTTATTTATGTATATCAAGGAGAGTTATCGACTTTTTTTATTTAGATGCACTGGTTAGTCAGAGTAAATATATTTTGGAGAGTATTTCTTTATATCGAAAAATGAACGTTATCTCAATACCTTTTCGTCCCATAATATCACGTTATATTGCAATATAAGACTAAAAAGTGTATACATATATAGCAGATAGTAAACGTTTAGCTACATCAGGATTGCTCATTGGCATGAAAATAGAAAATGTTGTTCTCGCCATTTTCCATTTCTATCCAAATTAATTTTATTTTTACAGAAAATTTATGATATGGAAATGATACTTCTTTGCAACTAACTTACGATATACTGAACAATTCAGCATATTGCAAATGACGTGTTTAGAAGTTAATTCTTGAAATATTTTTTTTTTACATTATTAGTAAAAAAATCAAGAACAGCAATATATGGCTCAATGGAAAAGAGTTACATGATATAGGATTAATATATTAATTATAGGATTAGATTACTGATTATGTGTATTAATTATTTAATATACCTTGTTGAATCTCCAGTGGCAACAGAATAAAAACGCCAAGCTGTGGGAAGCGTGGCGTCCAGAAAAAACTTTTATTCGTATTAGAACTATTCGTCGCTTCCATACGAACCGGAAGCTTAATACTAAAATATTTGTATTCGATAATTTCTGTTATTATTTGTTATGTTATTCTTAATTAAATCTATGTTAAAATACCGTAGTCATATTATTTAATGGATTTTGTGTGTTGAGCTGAAAGTTTGCCATCCGGAATATGGGAGGAGGTAAGTAATTACCTTTCTCATATCAATCATACTCATTCTCATATCTCATTCAATAATTACTATGTATTCTTATTCGTTTGTTGTGGAGTTAAAATCTCCATAGTTTTTGGTCCGTTCGAGCTGGAGCCCTATGGGTTTGATAGCAATTATTTGTTTGTTTGAATTCTTAAATATAGGGAGTCCAGAATTCTAATTATTCTCATTTAAGTCGTATTAATTCGAAATTTATTGTTTTGGTTTTATGTTTAACTTGAGTATGTTCAATTTAGTATTGTTTATTATTCATTGATTAAAAGATTTAAATTCGTGAAAATGGCACCTAAGATTTCGAAAACCGAACTAAGGTTTGATTCAATATGTAAAGAAATAGATGTATTCAGTGAGAATGTTAATAAATGCAGTGTAGAACAGCAGGTCAGAATTTCGGTTTTGAAAACGAAATTAAAGGATTATGAACATCGCATTTCAGAAATATTTGCAAATTTTTCTCAGAAAGAGAATGATGATAACGTAGATAAATATTTGAGATATCAAGATAAAGTTTTGAATTTGTTAATTAGTCTTGAAGAAAAAACTAAGTTAAAGAAAAACTCTGAGAATGATACCGGTTCTAAATCAAAACCGATATCGGTTAAGCTTCCGAAATTTGATCTCCCGCACTTTTACGGGGATTCGGAACACTGGATTTCGTTCAAAGAATTATTCGAATCGACAATTGTACAAAATGAGCAGTTGTCAGAAATTGAAAAATTGCAATATTTGCATTCGGCAGTTCGTGGAAATGCGTCAAAATTAATTAGAGGATTTTCATTAAGAGAAGAAAATTTAAAAAATTGTTGGGAAATTCTGTGCGAAAGATACGAAAATAAGCGTCAGTTGGCGATATGCCAAATAAATAAAATATTTAATACGAAAATAGTTAAAGCGAATAATTCGAAAACGTTACTCGAGTTGATAGATACATGTAATGAAGCGGTAAGGAATTTACAAACATTAGGATTAGAATCTAATAGTTTAAGTGATTTAATGATTATAAATTGTATGATTTCAAAGTTAGATGAGCCTCTTAAACAAAGATGGGAATTAATGCAGGAAAATGATAAAATTCCAAATTTGGACTTATTTAAAAAATTCATAGAAAGGGAAGCAAGAAGTATGAGTGAAAACAAAACTACAAAATTAGATACAAAATTCCGCCCAGCGTATAAAGTACTGGATAATAATGTAGGAAAGAAACATCTAACAAATAGTGCGTTGGTTAAAAAATCTAATAATGATGTAGTGACAAATAATGTATGCATAATATGCTCTCAGACGCATGCTTTGTATAAATGTCTCAAATTTAATTCTATGCCTGTTATGGAGAGATGGAAAATTGTAGAACTTAATAAGTTATGTCAAAATTGTTTACGTAAAAATCATAAGCTTGAAAACTGTCGCATAAATTTTAGTTGTAAAAATTGCGATGAGAGACATCATACGCTATTGCATGTGTATTCGGTGAATAAAGGGACTAGTGAGGTGTGCGGTAGCTCGAGTCCAGAAATGTTGGTTTCAAATAGTGCTCAATGTTTATCAAGTAATGTTTTATTATCAACAGCTCTAATTAATGTAAAGAACAGGGATGGTAAAGTTATTCAATGTAGGGCATTGATTGATAATGCTAGCCAAAATTCGCTAATTACAAGGGAGTGCGCGGCACGATTGGATTTACCGTCGCGTAGCACATCGCACAGTTTAGTAGGCATCAATTGTATTATGGCGGAAACCTCTTTGTGTAGAACAAAATTCTATTTTACCCCACATTTTTCTGAGGATTCGCATTCGGTAAAAGCTTTCGTAGTAGAAAGGGTTACTTCTCCTCTCCCTAATTTCCATTTAAGGCAACACAATTGGCCACACACAAAATATCTGTTGCTTGCAGACCCTCAATTTTACATTAAAAAGAAATTGATATTTTATTAGGAGCCGATATTTTCGCTTTACTGATTGAAGGAGCTCCAATTGTGGGTCTGCCTGGAACACCTGTTGCATTACCAACAAAATTAGGTTGGGTGCTTTCAGGTCCTATTAACTATGCAGCACAGGAACAAAGTGTAGTATCATGCGTTTCAACGGTGAACATAAATGATACCTTAAAGAAATTCTTTGAATTAGAATCAGTTACAGAATCTGAAATTCTTAAGTCAGAAGACCATGAAGTAGAAACTATTTACGCAGAGACAGTGACTAGAGATAAAACTTCGGGTAGATACACTGTCAAGTTACCTTTCAAAAGTACAGTCAGTTTAGGTGAAAGTAAAATTCAAGCACATAAAAGGTTTTATTTACTAGAAGAAAAGCTTAAAAAAGATAAATTATTAAGAGAGCCGTACATAAGTTTTATGGAGGAATACGCTAAACTAGGTCACATGTCTCCTGTAAGATCAGAAGAATCGAGAACCCAAAATTATTATTACTTACCTCATCATGCAGTAATAAACGAAAATAGTTCCACCACGAGACTTCGTGTGGTGTTCGACGCCTCAGCCAAAACATCTAATGGTAATTCATTAAATGATGTATTGTTAAAGGGTCCTAAACTGCATGTAAAACTGTATGTAAAAAGTATGTATTAAACTAATTTTTATGATTCTTTTGCTGCAGTCATTATTTGAAATTTATTATTTTAATTTTATATCATACAAAACTTTAATTGTTCTATTGTATCACGAAACGTTGTTCACTCATTATTTAAGGAATAATAAACGAAGGAATAAGGAATAATTTAAGGAACTATATTTATCTCATGCTAGAAAAGAGTAGATATAAACTACTCAGCGACTTGAGAGTTGTAATATTGTAATTCTGGGTTTCTACATTTAGCGACTGTTTTTTTCCGAACAACAAATATATTTTTCATAACAATTTTAAAATCTCTCTCTCTTTATATATATATATATATATATATATATATATATATATATATATATATATATATATATATATATCTGTGTGTGTGTGTGTGAAAATTGTCAATAAAATGTTCCAGAGCTAATTGTTTTATTATAACAAAAATATATATGGTTAAAAATTTCTGTACATAATGTAAATATTTATATCAAATGCATACATAATCCACATTTATATGTACACACACACACACACACACACACATATATATATATATATATATATATATATATATATATATATGCACATGTGTACATACATATAAGAGAAATATATTAATCATGCTTCTCAATTGCTCTTTTGCAAATATAAGTAAGAATGGGAAATATTATTTGGAATTTTTCATTATTTATTTTATTTATCAGTATTATTTATTTATTTAGTTATTTTTAGCTGTATCAGGAATTTTGGCGTTGAAACATTTTAAAATACAATTGCTTCCTTTCCCGGATTTTCCTACATCTAGGGCGCATTTGTTTGTCTGTAGACTAGGCTGAGGTGTATCTGTTAGAATCTTTTTAAGCAAGAAAAAGGGCTTAAACTGCTACAAAATTGAGAATATTCAAACAATAAATAAAGATTCATGCATCTAGGCAATTTGAAACAATTATTCTATATATTTTTGTGAAAGTATACGGAAAATATATAAAACTATACCTATAAATGCACTTTACACAAAATGGTGTACTTTAAATTTGGCCACTTTCTAAATTAAAAATTTAACATACAATAATTTGAAACTTTCAGTTATATTATAATAATGCTTATAATAGTAAAAAAACTCCATGTACTATTTTATTGTTTTCTTTCATGTTTGGGATGCATTTGGAAAGTAACTTTGAAATGTGATCTTTTCTTTTCTATCTTAAATTTCATTATAATAGTGCTGATTTTCCTATTCCATTTTTATATTTTACCAGGTATTATAGCTAATGGTTATTATTTCTAATATAATGAAAGCTATTGATCAAACTCAGTTTATAGTGTTCTAGGTTAATTGGCTACCTTTCCCAGTATAAGTTACACAGATATGTTACTCTATTATAAAACAGCGCGTAGTGTATCAGCAAAATGTTTTAATGTTTAAAAAACTTTCCTATATTTTGTTTTATAAATTTAATTCTTATTTTCCGTAAATTAGTTAAGTAATAAGTATAGGAGCTGAAAATGTCATGTTTTATGTATAATAATGAAAAAAGACTCGAATAGTCGAAAAATAACTGGACATTCTCTCCTTTGAAGTTGCTCGAATATGGATTCACCACTTAATCATTAATAGTGAATTAATTTTTTTTACTTGCGGTTTTGCTAAATCTTAAAATAAAAGATAATATGATATCTAAGATATTTCATGATTTATTGCTACTATTTCAGATGAACATACACATTTTTCTTTTCTATTTGAAATTGAGTGTGTATAAATTAAAATACAAGTAGAAGATCACTGAGAAACAGTAGAGCAACACAATTATTCACATAAATTGTCTGACTTCTTATGAAGAATTTTTTAACTTTAAGGTTGGAATTCGAGAATGCCTAAAAAGAAATGTAAAAAGATAGGACAAATTCAAGCAAAAGCTAAAAAATTAAAAGCAAAGCGAAAATGTGAAACAAATGATAAACGCCACCAGCGACTTCGAGCTTTGCAAAACTATGCCAGGAATTCCAGATCCAGCGAAAAGAAAGAGCAGCGCGAAAATCGCCTTGAAGAAATGCGGATTCACGCCAGTACATCCCGGGCCTCTGAATCGCAAAACCAGCGAGAGCAACGCCTCGAAGAAATGCGAACCCACGCCAGTACATCTCGGGCCTCTGAATCGCAAAACCAGCGAGAGCAACGCCTCGAAGAAATGCGAACCCACGCCAGTACATCCCGGGCCTCTGAATCGCAAAACCAGCGAGAGCAACGCCTCGAAGAAATGCGAACCCACGCCAGTACATCTCGGGCCTCTGAATCGCAAAACCAGCGAGAGCAACGCCTCGAAGAAATGCGAACCCACGCCAGTACATCTCGGGCCTCTGAATCGCAAAACCAGCGAGAGCAACGCCTCGAAGAAATGCGAACCCACGCCAGTACATCTCGGGCCTCTGAATCGCAAAAGCAGCGAGAGCAACGCCTCGAAGAAATGCGAACCCACGCCAGTACATCCCGGGCCTCTGAATCGCAAAAGCAGCGAGAACAACGCCTCGAAGAAATGCGAACCCACGCCAGTACATCTCGGGCCTCTGAATCGCAAAAGCAGCGAGAGCAACGCCTCGAAGAAATGCGAACCCACGCCAGTACATCCCGGGCCTCTGAATCGCAAAACCAGCGAGAGCAACGCCTCGAAGAAATGCGAACCCACACCAGTACATCCCGGGCCTCTGAATCGCAAAACCAGCGAGAGCAACGCCTCGAAGAAATGCGAACCCACGCCAGTACATCTCGGGCCTCTGAATCGCAAAACCAGCGAGAGCAACGCCTCGAAGAAATGCGAACCCACGCCAACACATCCCAAGCCTCTGAATCGCAAAAGCAGCGCAAAGACCGTCTTAAAAAAATGCGAATTCACGCCAGTAAATCTCGATTCACTGAATATGAGCTGAATTTATACCTTGAGGGTTTTCATTACAATCCTTGCAAAGACTACAGCAAGCATAAAAATGTAATGATCGGTGGAATGAACAAAGTATGTAAGTATTGTTTTGCGAAAAAATATGAAAACGAACCTCCAGGTATGTGCTGCTGTAACGGTAAAGTTAAACTACCATTACTTGAAATTCCCCCAGAGCCTTTATTCTCTTACATGTCCGGTGCAACATCAGAGTCCAGACATTTTCTGAAGAATATTAGGCGATATAATTCATGTTTTCAGATGACTTCATTTGGAGCCACGTCAGTTGTTTGAAAACGTGGGTTTGAAAGCACATTTAAAGTGCAAGGTCAAGTGTATCACAAAGCTGGTTCCCTCCTACCTCTTCAGGATGAAGATTCTAAATTTTTACAAATTTATTTTACCGGAGACGAAGAAATGGAGGTGAAACACAGATGTGACTATATAACCGGAGTGAGACGTGATATTGTGCTAAACCTTCAGCGGATGTTTCACGAGCATAATATTCTTATAAAAACCTTTAAGACCGCTTTAGAGAGTATGCCTTCGGATGAATATAAATTAGTTATCTCGGCAGATAAAAGACCTACTGGAGAACATAAGCGACGCTTCAACAGTCCCCAAACAAATGAAGGGGCAATCATACTAGAAGACGGTGAACACAACAGTAGGGACATTGTACTCCAAAAACGAGGTGGCTCTCTACAGCGAATTGCAGAAACTCACAGATTGTATGATTCCTTGCAGTATCCAATCATATTTTGGCAAGGTGAGGATGGATACCATTTCAACATTAAGCAGTATTCAAGTGCGAAATCAAATACTCAAAAAAGAGTTTCAATGATGAACTTTTATGCGTATAGAATTATGATTCGGCAGAATACGCCTAATCATATTTTAAACGCTAGACATTTATTTCATCAATTTGTTGTGGATATGTATGCCAAAATTGAAGCAGAGCGTCTCCTTTATATAAGGCTGAATCAAAAGAAACTTCGAAGTAAGGAGTATATCCATCTAAAAGACGCGGTTGCCACTGAAACAAATGTGACCGACATTGGAAAAATGGTGATTTTACCAGCCACTTTCACAGGTAGTCCCAGACAAATGCACGAATATGCTCAAGATGCAATGACTTATGTAAGGTTATATGGACGACCCGACCTCTTCATTACCTTTACGTGTAATCCATCTTGGTCAGAAATAAAAGAAGAACTGATTCACGGGCAAAACCCCAATGATAGGCACGATTTGATAGCCAGAGTGTTTCGGCAGAAACAACAGAAATTAATCAATGTATTAACTAAGAGCCAGATATTTGGGGAAGCGCGATGCTGGATGTATTCTGTTGAATGGCAGAAAAGGGGACTTCCGCATTCTCACAACTTAATTTGGCTCAAGACTAAAATTCACCACAACCAAATAGATGACGTAATTTGTGCAGAAATTCCGGATCCGGAATTATATCCTGTTCTCTCGGAAATAATAAAAAAAACACATGATACATGGTCCATGTGGTTACGTAAACCTGAACTCTCCTTGCATGGAAAATGGGCGGTGTACCAAAAATATCCAAGGCAGTTGATAAAAGATACTCAAAGTGGGCATGATGGCTATCCCTTGTACAGAAGAAGTCCAGAAGATGGTGGACACTGTTTAAAATTAAAATTCGAGCGAAATTGTTGAAATAGATAATAAGTGGGTTGTTCCATACTCTCCAACACTTTCCAAAATATTTCAAGCCCATTTAAATGTGGAATATTGCTGTTCAATTAAATCAATTAAGTACATTTGTAAATACCTTAATAAGGGAAGTGATATGGCTGTCTTTGGCTTAACGAAGACGAATGAAGTTGACGAAGTAACAAATTATCAAATGGGACGATATTTTAGCAGCAATGAGGCAATTTGGAGAATTCTCAGTTTCCCCATCCACGAAAGGAACCCCGCAGTTCATTCATCTTAGTGTTCACTTAGAGAACGGCCAAAGGGTGTACTTCACAAGAGAGAACGCTGAAGCTATGGCCGCTAAACCTCCCAATACAACCTTGACAGCTTTCTTCGAACTATGCCAACACGATGCATTTGCTAGGACATTGCTCTATCCGGAAGTTCCCCGCTACTATACTTGGGATAGCAAAAGAAAAGTGTTTTCTAAACGAAAAAAAGGAGCAGTTTTGATGGGCGATGACGTTGTTGCAACCGAAGCTTTAGAACGCGTTTACACCATTCCTAAAAATAATGCTGAATGTTTTTTCCTAAGAATGTTGCTTCATTCAGTCCGATGACCAAATTCTTGGGAAAATCTCAAAACTGTTGATGGTGTTGTTTGCAACACTTTCAGAGAAGCTTGCCAAAAACTTGGTTTGCTGGAAGAGGATGAACATTGGGTAAAAGCAATGGCTGAAACAGCCCTAACATCCTTTCCAAATCAAATAAGAAATTTGTTTGCAATCATACTGACAACGTGCAACCCTTCCAATCCCAGAACGTTGTGGGACAAATATAGAGAAAATATGAGTGAGGATATTCTCTCTGAGTATCGCCGACATCATAAGAATAAGGACGTTCAGTTGTCTCCAGAAATTTCTAACCGAGTTCTTATCCTGCTGGAAGACAAATGCTTATCAGTGTGTGGTAAAACTTTATTACAACTGGGACTACCAGCTCCAATAAGAAATGAGAAAGTCATGGACGTCGAATATCTCCGCGAGAAAAATTACAACGTCGATCAGTTAAAAATATTTGTCGAATGCAATAAACCGCTGTTGATGGGGGATCAGCTAAAAGCCTATGAGGTCATTATGAAATGTGTCGAGCGAGAAGAAGGGGGTATAATTTTTCTAGATGGTCCAGGAGGAACTGGAAAAACATTTTTAATTAATTTGATGCTTGCATAAATTCGTTCAAAATCTAATGTAGCACTCGCTATGGCATCCTCTGGTATAGCGGCTACTCTCCTAGATGGCGGTCGGACGGTACACTCGGCTCTCAAATTGCCATTAAACATCCACATTCAAGATTCTATGGTATGTCACATTAGCAAAACAAGTGGACAGGCAAAGGTGCTTCAGGAATGTAAAATTATAGTTTGGGATGAGTGCTCAATGGCCCATAAGAAAGCACTAGAAGCATTAGACAGAACAATGCGGGACATGAGAAAGAATGATGAGTTGATGGGAGGTTCTCTGCTGCTACTTGCTGGCGATTTTCGCCAAACTCTACCGGTCGTAGTAAATTCGACTCCTGCTGATGAACTTAATGCTTGCCTCAAAGCGTCATCTCTGTGCAAACACGTTAAAAGATACACGTTAAGGTGCAATATGAGAGTTCAGCTCTTTGGAGATAGGTCTGCCGAGCAATTTGTAAATACAATTTTAGAAATTGGAGAAGGCATACTGCCAACTGATTTAAACGGCGAAATTGCTATTCCAAAATATTTTTGCACTCAGGTTGCTACAATTAAAGAGCTTATAGGAAGCATTTATCCGGATATTTCTCATAACTATAAAAATCATAAATGGTTACGCGAAAGAGCCATCCTTGCAGCCAAAAACGATGCTGTTCACGAATTGAACAATAAAATTCAAGAAACGATACCAGGTACAGTCACTGAGTACAAATCAGTAGATAGAGTTATAGAAGATGATGACGCCGTGAATTACCCATCAGAATTTTTAAACTCACTACAGCCCAATGGAATTCCACCACATCGTCTCCTGCTTAAAATAGGATCGGTAATTATGCTGTTACGTAATCTGGATCCACCTAAACTTTGCAAAGGTACCAGACTTAGTGTCAAAAGACTATTAGCTAATGTGATAGAGGGAACAATAATAACAGGAAAAAATAAAGGATAGGATGTCTTTATTCCTCGAGTGCCGCTAATTCCATCTGATTTACCCTTCCAATTCAGACGGTTGCAATTTCCAATGAGACTTGCTTTTGCCATATCTATCAACAAGTCTCAAGGACAAACAATAAATTGGTGTGGAGTAAATCTAGAACATCCGTGTTTTACTCATGGGCAGCTTTATGTAGCATTTTCCAGGGTTGGATCTCCAAGACACCTTTTCTTGCGAGTTCCAAGAGGCAAGACCAAAAATGTTGTTTATAAAAAAGCACTGATGCCTTAGACCGTTTAAAATCATCTCTATATTTAAAAATTTCTTACATTTATATATTGTATAACTGTATTACTTAAATTCATATATTGTCAATAAGTGTTATTTTATCCTTTTGCAAGCAAATATAATGATTATCGAACATTTACACATATTTTTATACAGTATTAATTTCATATCATTTTAAGTGTATTGTATATGTATATATATATATATATATATATATATATATATATATATATATATATATATATATATATATATATATATATATATATATATGTGTATATATATATATATATATATATATGCATTATTTGTACACTGGGAAATTACATTCTTATACAGTTTGTAATTGGAAATAGACAATTTGTTATATTGTCATGCTGTCACTTAAATTTTAATCACAAATGAATGGAGCATTCTAGCAAACATTAGTGTTATCTCACCTTTAATTGTAATTTTGATTTGCCTATTATTTCTTATGTTTTGATATGCGTCGTAGAATTAAGTGTTCGTTATATTCCTATACATTTGTGATTTTTAATTATATTTTGTTGCATTTATAAGTAAGCAGAACTGACTTGGCTTCTTTGTTTTACTTTTTACTGTGTTGTGAATATATTTTTCAAGTATATAGTGTAGTTGAGCAATTTGTTATATTGTCACATTGCCACTTAATTTTTAATTACATGTGCATGGAACATTCTAACAAGTATTTGAGTTATATCACCTTTAATTGTAATATTGTATTTCTTATTATTTCTTATGTTTTGATATGTGTCGTAGAATTAAGTGTACGTTATATTTCTATACATTTGTGATTTTTAATTATATTTTGTTGCATTTATAAGTAAGCAGAACTGACTTGGCTTCTTTGTTTTACTTTTTACTGTGTTGTGAATATATTTTCAAGTATATAGTGTAGTTGAGCAATTTGTTATATTGTCACATTGTCACTTAATTTTTAATTACATGTGCATGGAACATTCTAACAAGTATTTGAGTTATATCACCTTTAATTGTAATATTGTATTTCTTATTATTTCTTATGTTTTGATATGTGTCGTAGAATTAAGTGTACGTTATATTTCTATACATTTGTGATTTTTAATTATATTTTGTTGCATTTATAAGTAAGCAGAACTGACTTGCTTCCTTGTTTTACTTTTTACTGTGATGTGAATATATTTTCAAGTATATAGTGTAGATGAGCAATTTGTTATATTGTCATGCTGTCACTTAGCTTTTAATTCCATATGCATTTATCATTCTAGCAAGCATTACTGTTATCTCACCCTTAATTATAATTTTGTATTGCTTATTATTTTTTATGTTTTCATACGCGTCGTAGAAATATGTGGTTATTATATTCCGATAAATTTGTGATTTTCAAGTAGATTTTGTTGCTTTTATAAATAAGCAGTAATAACACTGCTTCTTTGTTTTATCTTTTACTATCTTAAATTGAATATATTTTTATTTAAGTTTTTAATTACAAGTGCATGGTATTTTGGAGCATGCATTAATGTCATCAAACATTTAATACTAATTTTTTATTGCTTATTTTTTCTTATGTTTTCATTTGCGTCGTAGAAATATATGTTCATTATATTACTGTATTTTTTTTACTTTTAAGTACATTTTGTTGCTTTTATGAGTAAGCAGAACTGACATAGTGTCTTTGTTTTACCTCTTAATATTTTAAATTGAATATATTTTCATGTATATAGTTTAGTTGGGTAATTTGTTATATTTTATTGCTGTGAATAAATTTTTAATTACATTTGTAAGTTATTTACCTGTAAACATTCGTGTTATCGCACCTTTAACCATAATTTTATATTTTTTATTATTTCTTGTGTTTTCATTTGCTTCATAGAAATATGTGTTCATTATATTACTATAAATATTTGACTATTAAGTACATTTTTTTTATATGCAAACGTATCTGTCATCACTTATTGTTTTAAATTTAACTTGTGTTGAATTGAATATATTTTTTAACATATCATGTAGATTTGCAAGGTATTAATTTTTGTACTATTAATAATTTTTTAATTATATGCGCTTGGCTTTTATATGCAAGGAATTAGTGTTAATGCACGTATCACTTAATTATTTATTGTTAATTATTTCTTTTGTTTTCAAATATGCCGTAGAATTATGTATTATTATATTTCTATAATAATCGTAATTTTTAATTTTCTTTTGTTGTGTCTTCAAGGTTGTATTTTTTGTTATAGCTTTTTATTTATTTTTTTATGCTGTCTAAAATTTATATTTGCAACTATATTTGACAAGCTTTTTTATTTCCCATAGTGTTAGTTAATTTTAAGTAGATATGTTTAGCTTTTACTTTTGAGCATTAATGTATAGTGTCAAAACTGTACATTTTTATGCCTATGATTGCTTATATTTTGAAGTGTATTTTAGAGGAATGGATTCATTGTAAATTTGTATAATGTTATTACTATATAAGTACAATATGTTGCTTTTAACAACGCATTATTTGTGTCATCCCACCTTTTCACTTACTTTTCTTTCATCTAAAATATATTATAATTTCCATTATATTGTGTTGAATTGCCTTTTTTACGAATTTACAAGTCTTTATTACGATAGTTTAAAACAAAACCTAATTGTTAGCGTAGAGTTACAGATCTTTTCTGTTTGTAAAATTTAATTTTATAAGTATTTTGTATTATTGATATGCTAATTTGCTTATTGTAGATAAAATTTAATAAGAGTAGGATGTTTTCTTTTTCCACTGAAAGTAATGGGCATTTTTAAAAAATATAAATACACCTCTTTAAAAACATACACCCGAGCGACGCCGGGTACTTCAGCTAGTCTATATATAAAAATGAATTTGTGTCTGTCTGTCTGTCTGTCTGTACTCAATAGACTCAAAAACCATGCATCCAATCACCGTGAAAATTTGGGAAATGTTTAGGTATATCCCTGGGAAGGTTTTTGTAAATTTTTAATGTTCGAAATCCATTCCTTCCCCCATTTTCGAGCATTTCATGTCACTATTCCAAGCATTATTTTCCCCGGTTAAAAGCAAACGATTAAATTTTTAATTTATCGCGTGATAACTAAGTGAAAGAAGCATTATTTCTAGCAATGTGACGTCATCCCAAGTAATTGTTTTAAACGCAGTTTTCCTCGGTTAAAAGCAGGAGATTAAAATTTTTAATTTATTACATAATACATAGGTGAAAATGATATTTTTCTATCATTATGACGTCATTCCTTTAAATATTTCATTTATTCATTTCTTATTTTATAATCGTCTGCGTAGTATCAATTCGATTTGATCTGGAAATTGAGATATAAAGTGATTCACTTTCATTTCTATGTGACGCAAATTATAGCATTTTTATATGAGAACTCATTTTAAATTTAATTCTTGATTAATATTTAAGTTGCAATGAAATGTTTATCAATAATATTTTAACAACAAAAAGTACAAATTTCCGTGACTCTCATGGGCAAATAAATTCCTATCATTTTATATAGTTATCTTTATATTCACATATTTGACAATATGAATGTGTGCTTCTGTTTCATACTAAACTATGTGGTTTGTCATAAATTTCCTTAATTTTTGAAACATTTATTACTACGAACAAAATTAGCACTTTTGCTTTCAAAACCTCTGCTCCCTATTCTATCACGTAATTTGGCAAGGTATATTAACGTTGCTAATCAACGTACAGTAGTAATACAGTTTAGGGTTAAACTTATATTTTACTATACAGTTTTGAGCAAATTTAATATAAGACACACATTTGATGCAGATTTAATCGTTAGCGAGTAAACATATATTTTGTTATTTTTATTTATAGATATTAAGATCAGTTTTCATTTTTATGCTTTTTTAACAAATCTACCCGATAAGTCATAGAGTATCTTCTTTATACAGAAACCCTTGATACATTAATACATCTTGAATTCCCAGATTAAAATCTGACTGTGATATCCAGGGATGTTATTTCACCCATTCGTGTTCCGATATACCAATTAGTTCGAAAGATATTAACGAAAAACCAAACAAAATGGCAGTTTAATTTTGCGACACGCGCTTTCCGTTATTGAGTTGGCGTCTAAATATGGCAGTGTTATTCATTGTTGGCATTATTATCACCAGATATTTGGTATTCGGGAAACACAAAAACGTATCTACGCGATTTTAAATTCCAGTGTAAGTATAGAAATATATGATGGCATTTATGTATATAAGACTATTCTTATCTGATAAACGATAAACTCATTTTTGTTTAGGAAATCACTTCTTTTTTCTATTTTATTAGCTTGGCGAGATTTTTATTTTCAATAATTAAAAACTTGCCCTGTTCTATCAAATTTGTTTTCATTTCGCAGTTGCCATTTATTAAATAAAAACTATCATATGGTTATAGGTTTTGTTATCTAAAACTCAACTACACTAGAGATAAAAGAAATTGGCAAGTGATATACAGGAAACAAATAAATTTGAAACTATGAAATGTTGAGATATTGTAGCCACTTTTGAATAAAGTTTAAAATGAGATTTCAAATAATATAATTGTTTTCGGTGTTTTAGTCTTATATACTTATTTTGTTTTATCAATATTAATTTGGTATATTTCTTTCATTTTAAATTCAATTGCGCCATTTTTATTAATCCAATTTTAAGACCTCACTCTGTACTTCACCTATTCTTAAATAAGCTGGACGACTATCGGTATATGTTTCGTGTTATAAAAATTGAAATCGTTTATGTAACTTCATTCTTATGATAACGCTTTAAGTTCTTGGCTTTTGACCTTATGTGCTTAGTTTATTTTATCATCAAAATATCGTAATTAGAATCAGTTAAAAATATATTAATTAAAATATGTAATGAGTGGTGCCATTTATTGCCTATAGTTACAACTATTTTTCATACACAATAACTTTTTCTTTTTGAAATATCCCAGTATCAAAATCATTTTATTTTTAATAGCCAAATTTTGTATTTCATCAAAATATGTAAATCTTTATTTTACTTTCTCAAATTTTTTAAGAAGTTAATATTTTTTCTGTTATATGTTGTCGTGATTTTTATATTCAGTACTTACAAATTCGCCATGTTCTATTATATTTGTTTTTATTTCACAATTGCCATTTTTTAAAGAAAAAGTTTTCATTTTAGGTTTTGTTGTTTAAAATTTAATTTTTATGTATGTAAAACAGTACTAAAAGACGGTTGGGAATGATTTATCCCATTCAGAACAGTACATATATATGTTACTCTCCACAGTATTTTGAAATTTGATTCCTACATTAAAAAAAAGTCCTGGAATTGGGAATTATTATGCAGGGCTCACGGGCAACACAGTGCACTTACTGGACATTTGGCTATTAATAAACTGTTATAATCGTCAACAATCTAAAACATACGAAATTTATTCAGCATTTCTATCAATACATCTTATTATCTTTAATAGTGGTTCTAAATCTTTCATCGAAATATTTGAAAACCCAGACCGAAGGCTGGGTGCGAAGCAGCTAGTGCTTTATAAATATGAATTGTTTCTTTTAAACATACTTAATTTTTTATCATTTGATTTCCTTTTTTTTCACAAAATCACAATGAGACAGCTCCTATACATCATTAAACAATCAGAAATATGTTAAATAATTATACATATAATTTATGAAGGCAAAACTATTTTTTTCTCTCTATAGCTTTTGTGTAGTAATTTACTAGATGTAATTAATAAACTAAACTTTAGTCTCCCGTGACTGTTTGTGTAGGGAGAATATTCCTTTCATGTCACTGATTTCGATTTCTGCCGTTTTAGTAAAATAAATATTTAAAACTTTATAATCGATAGGTATATAGTGTCATGGAAGCCGACGTATATAAATATATATATTTATAATTTACGAATTTTATTTTCTTAACTTATGGAATTTTGGAAAGACGAGGCTCTCCTTCCCTGTGCTATTCCTTACCGTTGCGGATGTCTGATGCCTATGGCCATTGTTGCCATGATTGTTTTAGCTATCGCGTGTTATGATGGATATATATAAATACCAAAACAAATAAGAAATAATTAAAACATTTAAACTTCATAAAATGTAAGTATAAATGGTAAACTTGTGCAAAATTGGCCATCTTATTTGAATATCTCCGAATATTCCTAAAAAATTGTTTTTGTACGTCTGTACACACACACATTTTTCTGTTATATGTTGTCGTGATTTTTATATTCAGTACTTACAAATTCGCCATGTTCTATCATATTTGTTTTTATTTCACAATTGCCATTTTTTAAAGAAAAAGTTTTCATTTTAGGTTTTGTTGTTTAAAATTTAAGTTTTTATGTATGTAAAACAGTACTAAAAGACGGTTGGGAATGATTTATCCCATTCAGAACAGTACATATATATATGTTACTCTCCACAGTATTTTGAAATTTGATTCCTATATATATTATATATATATATATATATATATATATATATATATATATATATATTATATATATATATTATATATATATTATATATATATATATATATATATATATATATATATATATATGAATATATATATATATATATGTATATATAATGTAATATATAAAATTATTTCACTTTAATATCTGTCACCCATAGTCAAATGAACCTGACCATTTTAGAATTGCTAAATTACAGATATATATATATATATATATATATATATATATATAAAAATTAATATCTATATATATATATGCATATATATATATAAACACATACACACACGTGTTTGTGTGTGTGTAATATAAGTGTATGTATATGAATGTGTATTATAAAACTAAATTCCTTTTTCATTATACAAAATGAAAATGCTTAAGGGTACAGTGGATCTCGAAATTTCTTTTACAATATTCTTTCTGTACAACTTGAAATGTTCTACAAATATATTGTAAATCAATCGAATATTATATAACAATTTAACTAAATCAATAATTTTTTTATGAAATTGAAAATGTTCATCCATACAGAGTTTTGAATATTTTCTTTAAATTTTTGCTTTATAATTTTTCGAACTTCACAGCGAAAATAATGCAAAAGGAAAAAATCAGTAAAGTGATTCAATTCCCAAAGGGAACTCCATATCAAGTAGAAAAATCGTTCTCAGTTCCTAATGAATATGCATCACGTGATTACACCAACAGCTGAGTTGTTAAATAACTTCTCGTCTGCAAGTACAAGAGCTCTCGCGGTCATTTCAATAGAGCTCTTCAAGTTCACGCTCCCAGAAAACTTACCTTTCATCTTGTTACTAATGGCGACCGCGATCTGCGAGTAGCGATTGATTTCTGCGACATTACGACAAATGAATTCAAGTTGAATTCCAACAGGTACGCCTTAAGCTAAACGATTCCTTTGAAGTGAAGAGGGAAAACTCTCTTTGCGATGCTCTGTCATAAAGATATTTCTCTTTAATTTCTGTAAAGGAAGGAAGCAATACGAAGGAAGCTCTCGATTTCTGAAACAATTGTATAAAATAATATGCTTCTCGATTTCCTGTTCGGTTATCCATTCGTACTCATCAGTTTCAGTTTCGCAAGAAACTACTCGTGAAAAGCAGATTAAATTCTGTTGAATGTTCGGTTGTCGAATGTGATTTTGATAATGGATAACAATGACGGTGCTCGCCTTTCTCTGTTCGTCGCTCGTATGGTACAAGCTGGTACATTCACATACCGCACCAATTAAAAAAGGAATAAAATCTTCTTAATTATAATATTACATTTTTTTTATTTTTTATAGAATATTTTTTGTAAAACCAAGAATGTACATAAAAAATATTCTCCATTTGGACTAAAAAAGAAAACAGGTTTTTTCTCGAAACGAAAATCAGAACTGAAACAATGTATATATTTTTTAGTTGAACGGGAATGAAAAAAAAAATTGATTCTTGGTATGAACACTTTTACAATTCTTTATCTACCATTCCAGTTTATTGTTTGTTTTTTTTGTGATAATATATTCTATTATTTCAATATGAAAGCTTTTTCATTTTGGCACACATTTAAAGATAATTTCATAATGTTTTACTTATCAGTATTGTCGGTTAAATTATTCGAATTTATTCATTTATTTAATAAACTATAAACGGTGGAATCGAATAGCGTATTGAGCACGGTACATTTATTGCACAGAAAAATGA
>JAGEOH010000502.1:0-12500 GCA_032207245.1 Pardosa pseudoannulata
TACCTAATTTAAAAATTTGTTCCAGGTGAATGATTGCAGATTTATGCAATCATTCACCTGATTGCATATATAGCAATCATTCTAAGCATAATTGATTGTAAATAAGTTATGCGTAGAAAGTTAGAAGGATTATATACATTATTTCAAAGTAAAAATTAGAAACATTATTAATTTAATAATATTATTATGATTATAAATGTTAATATTATTAATTTGATATACTCTTCCAGCATTATTATTTTTACCATTTTTAAAGTTTTTATAAAAATTTAATATTAGAAGCTTGTGTTAAAATGTATATGATTTATATACAAATGAGACACATCAAAATAAAGGTTTTAGACAGTTCAAGAATATTATATATTAGTGATAAAAATATCCAACTATTGGCGATCGTTGTTCCTTAAATTCAATCACATTACAAAATATCGGAAAGCAATGCCGCCAACAATGAGAGACCGGTCATTGTTTTTGACGCCAACTCAACAATGGAATTGCGCGTGCCGCAAAAATAAAAGTGCCATTTTGGTCGGTTTTTCGCTGATATCTTTCGAACTAATTGGAATATCGGAACGCGAATGGGCGAAATGACATCCCCGGATCGTTCCGCGTCTTTTGGTACCTTCGGCGCCCTTCTGCGTCCAGCGGTTCTCGAGGAGATAGACGCACATACAAACATACATACATACATACATACATACATACATACATACATACATACAAACATAGTCACAGTCAGATTTTAATATATAAGATGTAATAAGTGAATAGGTTTATCATTGATAAGCATTAATGAATTATTTCTGAAGAAAACATGGTTCTAATAAAGGTTCTTTAAGGACTTATTGACACTGCTTGTAATTAATAACCAGTTATTAAAAAACTGCATGTAAAGTGTAACATTGAGTTTTGTTATACAATGTAATAAGTGAACAGGTTTATCACTGATAAGCATTGATAAATTATTTCTCAAGAAAACATGTTTCTAATAAAGGTACTTTATGGACTTATTGACACTGTTTCTAATTAATAACCAGTTATTACATAATTACATGTAAATGTGTAACATTGAGTTTTATTATACAATTAGGCGGACGGAGTCGTGGCTTGGTCGTCAAAACCTCTTGCTCGAAGTACGTATGTAGTTCGTGGTGTGTGTTCGAGTCCCGTCTAAAACATCTGATCTTGAAAAAAAAAATCATTTTTGAAATCTGAATGGATCTTTGAGGCTTCGTGACGGAAGTTTCAGGTTTGATTCCCCACTTATATATTATTTACTTTTAACCACTAAACTTAAAGACGTCTTAAAAGAAGGTCTGGCGAAGAAGTCGTGGCTCATACGTGAAGACCTCTGATTGACCACACAGCTGTAGTTTAGTTGTGTATCGGTTCGAATCGCGTCCAAGCGAGTTGTTCTTAATAGGATAATTTAAAACGTGAATTTTTATTATCTCGTAGAACATTGAAGTTACGATGAATTCCATTTAAATTTGCTTACGATTTCCGCAAACTTCAAATACATCTAAAGGCTCTTCAGAACCGAGGCCCAGTTTGGCCGAGTGGATTAGAGCGCTTGGCTCGAGCGACGAAGGTAGTCAGTGCTTGGGTTCGATTCCCGTGACGGCTTGAGAGTTAGATTTCCCTGTTTCGGCTCCTTTGAAGAATTAATAAAAAAAAAGTATTTAATGGAATTGAGTTTAGAGTAGTACCCCTCCCCCAAATCCCCTGTGTGCTTGAGAATGTGGACAGCGGTGCAATGGAGTGTCGTGCCCGGGGTCTGTGCCCCGTTTCTCTGGAAATGCGGGGCTCGTATCCCGGCCCACTTCGCACCCTTCCTGCCCGCTAGAGTACACACGGGTTTTGTCAAATTTTGATGTATCGATATATCTTCGATGACGATGAATCGATAGTTCATTAATCGATCACCGGTTAATAAAAGTCAATTTTGAAGAGACATTACCTCTCTTGGCCAGAGCAATATTTCTATCTAAATATCAGTATATATCGATTAATCGATACCCGAACGATATATCAATTAATCGATAAAAATATGGATTGGGGCAAGAGAGGTAATGGGTATTCAAAACTGACATTTATTAGCCAGTAATCGATTAATCTATTCATCTTCATCGAAGACACATCAAAATTTCGTATAAAACCCGTGCGTACTCCAGCGGACAGGAAGGGTGCGAAATGGGCCGGGATACGAGCCCCACAGTTCCAGAGAAACGGGGTATAGACCCCGGGCACACTCCATTGCACCGCTGTCCGCATTCTCAAGCACACAGGGGATTTGGGGGGGGAGGTTACTAATCTAAACTCAATTGTATTAAATACCTTTTTTTATTAATTACTTCAAGGAAGCCGAAACTGGGAAATCTAACTTCCAAGCCGTCAAGGGGAATCGAACCCGAGTACTGGCTTTCTTCGTCGCTCGAGCCACGCGCTCTAATCCACTCGGCCAAACCGGGCCGCGACTCTGCAGCGTTTTTAGATGTATTTAAAGTGTGCGTAAATAGTAAGGAAATTTAAATAGAATTCATCGAAACTTAAATCGATTCTACGAGATAAAAAAAAAATCAGCGTTGTAATTTAATTTATCAAGAATAACTCCATTAACTTTAAGAACTTTACTTTTTAGTTATATTAAAAACTCTATTTACGAAGAACAGCTTGCGTGGACGGGATTCGAACCTATGCACTAGTAATCTACACCTGTGTTCTGGACCAGCGGTCCTGACGACCGAGCCATGACTTCTTCCGCCTAAACCTCTTTTAAGACGCCTTTAAGCTTAGTGGTTAATAGTAAATAATCTATCAACAGGTAAACATACATTACGATGTTTTAACCCTTTCGCTGCGTATTTTTCTTTATCAAAATAGGTTTAAAAATTGCGTATTTTTTTATTAGATAGTAACAATAGTAAATAAGACAATAGTAAATAAAGAAAATCGATTAAACTTTGAATATCCAGAAATTATACATAAAATTATATGGAAAATTTTCACTCTGCTGAATTTACATCTCTTTTTTTTCTAGAAATAAATGTAAATTTGCACTAAATTTAAAAATTACTATGAGGTCTTATACTTACTGAAGCTATATATTTAATGTTCATTCAACACTGGTTCTCTCTCTCACACTCACACACACACACACACACACACACACACATATATACACACACATATATATATATATTGAATACTAATACTTTTTAATAGTAGAGAATTGTCTGGATTTATAATAATAAGCAAAAATTCTTATATACTTACGAAACTTTGGAGCTGTTTTCTTTCTTTATATTTGTAAATATGGCAATTGTAAGATAAAAGCAAATTTGAGAGAATTTGGCGAGTTTTTTATAAAATAGTTTTGAAGATAAAAAATCTCGCAAAGATAATGAAAACAGTAATAAAAAGTGAATTTATAAAAGAGATCAGTTTAGAGTTTAGCAGGTGAGCAAAAATAGTGACGCATACTTATATATTTTCATAAATACATTTCTTTACACTTGAATTTTAATAGCGTAGATACGTTTTTAGTGTAATCGGAGTATCGTATAATCAGGTAATAATAATTCCAACATTGGATAACACTGACAATTTTTACGCCAACTTAACAATGGAATTGCGAGTGACGCAAAATTAAAGAGGCATTTTGATCAGTTTTTTGTTGATATCTTTCAAACTAATTGGAATATCGGAATCCGAATGGGCGCAATGATCTTCCCAGATTGTTCAGCATTTTTCAGTACCTTCCGCGTCCAGCGGCTCTCGAGGAGATAGACGCACATACATACAAACAAACATACATAGATAGTTAGTCAGATTTTAATATATAAGACTAGCTGCTTCGCACCCAGCCTCCGGTCTGTGTAATGAATGTTCCCAAGTAAAATTTTAGAACCATTATTATAGGTATTCATATTCATAAAAATCTTAAACCTCGTTCGCAAGTTTGTTCACGAATATGATACTTTATTTATAATGGATAAACACAGATATAACTATGTATATAATCTATGTTGCCCATAAACCGCTGTGTTATGATGCTAAATTCCACAACTTTCTCTATATATTGACGCAATAGTCTGTTATATTTGGCATCCATAAATTCCTATATATAGAAATACATACCGTACAAACATTCTAAAAAATTTCATTAAAAACTTGTTATATAGCCTCGTGTCCCATACATTATCTCGAATATTCCGTTATTTTAGCGGTAGGTCAGTTGACACGTTCCCAACATTATCTACAAAACCTAAAGGGGTCAAATGATGATCGCTAAATTAAAAAGTAAATATTTTGGGAATGTATGAAGCCTTAACTTTAAAATTTTAATCAAAATTTGTAGTCTATTTTTAAATTGTCTATTATTTTTGCTTTTCTATTTTTAAATATATATTGTCATTTTACGATTGCTTCTAAAATCCCAGATTAGTAGGTTCGTCAGGCGGTGACATTTACGAATGTTTACTAATTCTATTTTTAAAGTTTTTGGCATATATGAAAAGTATATTACTAAGTAAATGCGCAAGAAAGATGTATTGAAACGATATACTTACTAGAGCTGAAACAGAAATGTTAATTTCTTACAGTTCACAAAATAGATAACTTTTTCCAAAAAGTAATAAACCAATTTGCCTAAAAATTAGTAAGAATTACTTTCTTTAATAACTCCCAATAATATTTTGGAATATTAACTGAAATTCCATGAATATAATGAATCTAATATTATATATTAAAATTTAAAAAAATATCCTTAAAAATACCTGTAAAATAATATAATTAGTAATAAACTCCCAACTGTTCATATTCTTCTTATTTTTATTACTCTCAATCAAGCATGGAATATCTTTACCTACAAATCCCATTCTTGATGTTTTGTTGTGGCAATTTTTTGCCGCCTGCCAAAACAATTGAGTTTGTCACAACAGCGTATCCGCGCCAACTTGGAGGTAAAGCTCTAAGCATGCTAACCTAACATTTTCTCCTGATCTCTCCGTGCCCACACAATCTTTATCTGAATATTGATTTATGTTATATTTGTATCCAATTCTCCGTGACCAACTCTTTTCTTTATATATTAAATACACGTAATGCTTAAAACAATTAGATATAGTGACCCACTAATGGTTCACTATGGCTAATTTTTAATCGTTTAGAGCTATTGACTTTGTAGACTATTGAGGGTTAATTGCCCGTAAAATATGTATATACAGTTAGTTTCTAAGTGGTTTGAGTTAATTGAGAGTATATAATTATATTACAATACATCGTACTGTGCCTCCATTAAAGTCACCAAAAAAGCAATACAGTGTTAAAATGGAATGCCTTTGTGTTCTACTAAACATCGCCAATAATTTCGCTAAGTATGCCAAGAGGTACCCTATTCTTAAGTATTACCAACCCTTGTATCATTGGTATTCTATGAATAGAATAAAAATTATTTTGAATTCTATAATTTTATAAACAATAATACAATAAATAAAATAGATTAAACTTTGAATATCCAGTAATTATACATAAATTTACAGAAAAACATTTCACTCAATTTACATCACTTATTTCTAGAAATAAATGTAAATTTTCACAAAATTTAAAAATTATTAGTGGGATCTTACTGAAGCTGTATATTAATGTTCATTCAATAGTGGTACACACACACACACACACACACACACATATATATATATATATATATATATATATATATATATATATATATATATATATATATATATATATATATATTGCATACTAATACTTTTTAATAGCGCAGAATTATCGGGATTTATAATGATAAGCAAAAATTCTCAAAAACTTACAAAACATTGAAACTTTTTTATAGATGTTATTTATAATTTGAAAATTAGTAATATTTTATTGTAAAGAAAGTTAAAATAATTTTAATCAATCTTTAAGTCGGTAGATATATGAAAGAAATCAAATTAAATTATTCCAAGCAGTTGAAATTTTATTGTCCACGAGTTGAGCAGCATTTTATTTCATCCGTTTCATGGAGTCTATCATTTGTGATTTAAAAATTTATTAACTTAATTTTATAGGCGGGTGCTACTCTATTGTAATTGGGATATTTAACATATGACAATTACGTCATAATAACGTCAGACGTCGTTATTATCACACGGTACATGGTGTAATCGCTTATATCTGTAGTATGTAATTATACATAAAAGTGCACCAAATTTATAAATCCCTGTAATTCACTTATTTCTTGTATGTAAGTATGAATGATTTAGTTATATAAAAATAAAATTTTAAATAATAAAACCTATAGCCAAGTGTTAGTTTTTATTTAAAAATTGGCCGCTGTGTCATATAAATAAGGCACTTTGTCGCAACGTCATGAACTACAATAATGCCCTTACCATTCATTTTTATGTTTACGATAGCATATAGACAAACAATAAACTGCCCTTCCGTTTGGAACTAAAGCCAGAATCGTCATAATTTCAGAATTTGCCCTACTGCGTGTAAAATCCTTATTGATGAAACGTGGTGAATTTTATTTAAAATAAAAATATTGTCAAGATAAAATATAAAATTTATATTTACCAAATAATAAATATGTAGTTTTAGTTATTAAAACCTATAACAATAAGTTAGTTTTTGTTTAAAAAATGGCAACTGCGAAATGCAAGCAAGTTTGATAGAACTTGGCGACCTTTCAATTACTGAAAATAAAAATCTCACCAAGACGATAAAAGAGAAAAAAGAAGTAATTTTCTAAAAAATATGAGTTTACTGTTTAGCAGATTCAAAAATAGTCTCATATACATAAACGTCATCATATATTTACATATTTACACTTGAAATTTAATCTTGTAGAAACTTTTTCATGTTACTCGGCTAACAAAGAGCAGGCGATAATTATGCCAACATAGAATAAACATCGCCATTTTTTGACGCCAACTCAACAATGGAATTGCGCGTGAGGAAAAATAAAAGTGCCATTTTGGTCGGTTTTTCGCTGATATCTTTCGAACGAATTGGAATATCGAAACGCGAATGGGCGAAATGACATCCCCGGGTCGTTCCGCGTCTTTTGGTACCTTCAGCGCCCTCCTGTGCCCAGCGGTTCGACAGGAGATAGACGCACATACATACATACAAACATAGATACAGTCACGGTCAGATTTTAATATATAAGACTAGCTGCTTCGCACCCAGCCTTCGGTCTGGGTATTAAAATATTTCAATTAAAAGTTTAGAACCACTGTTAAAGGTGATAAGACGTATTAATAAAAATGTTGAATTACTATCGTATGCTACAGATTGTTAACAAAAGACAATTAAAATTATAATATTCTATATTACAAGAGTCAACTTTCTAAGGGTTAAGAATATGCAGTAATAGATTAAGAAATTTTTTTATTACATACCCGATTTTAGGCTTCCTTACTTTGGGGTATGGAACAGATTTCCTTTTACGATGTAATAGCACACCAAAAATGGTCAAAATGGATTAGTTGGACTTTTTTATGTAATTTTAAAGAATTTAATTTATTACCACATTCATGAAGCCTTTAACTATATACGACATACGAAATATTTCTGTCAGTTACTTTACTAGTAGAACCTTTAGGTTGCATAAAGTGTTCATAACATTCAATGAGAGTTAATCTAACGAAGCTATTACAAATGATAAATAGACATGTTCTCTTAATTTTACTTACATTTTATACTTTATAATTCTAAAAAAAATTATTTTTTTCATTTGCCTCTTAATTATTTAATATTGTTTTAAATACAAAAAAGAAGTTTTACTTTTCTAACCTAATTGAATGAGGTCATTTCATTTAAAATATGTTTGCTATGAAGTATGAACAAATATGATAAAATAAGACAAACTTATAATTATTGAAAATAAGCTTATTAATTTTCTAGAGTGTTGTAATTTAAAATAAAATAACAGTTCTAAATAACAAAAACGATGACAACAGTTTATCTTTAATAAATGGCAACTGTGAAATAAAAAAAATTATAGAGCATGTCAAGTTCATAATTATTCGATATAAAAATCTCGTGAAGATAAAGCAGAAAAAAGTAATACCTTAAGAAAAAAAAAAATTTACAATCTATCGATGAAGAAAATATTAATCAATTAAACAGCAGTTAGTGTGAAGTACGCGATAAAAATATATTTGAGGGTGCCCACTTGGCGAAATTGGCACTAATCCTGTAACACCGTGCAAACAAAAATGGCGTCCAAAATATATTGAAACTTCATTAAAACATCAACCAAAACTTAATAAAATTGCAATGAACACAATATGTTTTTTCCCTTTGTATTCAAATCGGATAGAATCTTCAGTTTTATCTTAATTACCGAAGCCATTTGCAGGACCAGAAACAACATTAACCTTACCAGCCGACATTCAAAGTAGAAATTATTGACCTTTGAAATTACATATACCGTATCGTTGAACATTCAAAAGTAACGCTAAAATATAAACCATAATGGTTTATGTATGGTAGCCTAACATTTTCTCCTGCCCTCGACGTGTCCAAAAAATCTGTATTTATGTTATAAAATATATTTTTGCATTCAGCTATCCTTGTGTAACTCTTTTCTTATATATTAAAAAGCAAGAAATACAATGTTTGGATGGATTACCTTTGTGTTTTAGTAAACATCGTCAATAATGTAGCCAAATTTGCAAGGGGAACCCTATTCTTAAGCAGTACCGAATCCGACATTGTATTTCACGCCAACTGAACAGTGGAACTAAAAAATAATTAAAAACTAACTAAAAAATTAAAACAGTGTTTTTGGCCAATTTTTCATTAATATCTGAAATTAATTGGAATATCTTACACTTGAAAGTGCGCAAAACGTAAAAATTAATGGTTAATTCCCAGTGAACGGTTCTTCGAAGGAAACCTGTTGATTTTCAACTTATCTCGTCTAATTGAGAGTACTTTCTACTTAATTACTAAAGAGAACTTTCGCGCCAGCTACCGAATTGTTTCTTCCGTCGGATCGCCAATATTTCGACAGAGGCAGATCTTAGATATTGCACCTCTCTACTCAGGCCTACGTGTATTGAATCACATACCTGTTATCTGAAATTATTTTTTGTGTATATATAGAAAGGATGTATATAGCAGAGGTGTAAATAAATCAATTATTCAAGAAACACCTGATTCTTTCTTTTTGTCCCCTAAAACAAGGACCGGATACGTTACAATACGTTGAAAGGTGGAAGAACATTTCCAAACACAGATGTACAAAAGAATCATGAAAATACATGAATTTTCAGGCTTACAGGCTCAATTTCAGTATTATTGTATTAATTTACTATAATAACACAGCAAATAAAATTAAAAATATACTATGTAATATTATTTACAAGCCTAACCAATACCCATTTTTCCCCCATCATACAAAAATACTCATTAAACATAAAATGTTTAAAAATATTTCTTCCCTGTTTTTGAAAAACTGTTATTCAGAAACCCTTGTAGTTGATTATTGAAAAAATATTGACCATAAAAGAAATAAAATATTACTTTTTTGAAATTAAGACCTTAGTAAAACAGGATATATTTCTGACTTGCAAACAAGGCAGCCTGTGTTGACAGATGCAAAATATAAAATTTATGAAGAAAAACAAATGTTGCCAACAGATGTCCAAGAATATAGTACAAAGCTAAAATATAATTGTTAAAAGTTATGATGTGTCTTTTAAGTAAATTATAAAAAAATACCCATTTTTTCCCACCAGACCCTACCTTTTTTACCGAAAATGCACACAATAATTGCATATACTAATCCTTGAATTTAGTGAAAGTTACACATCATTTACAACATTTTTGATAAAAAATTTCTACTTCATATTTTGATTAGTCCCTTAAATACACTCGTGATTTTTTAGAAATGTGTGATAAAATGCATGCAATACTCATGCTTTAAGTTTCCAAGCACTTCATCAAGTAGTAATTCAGAAAAATAACAAACATTAAAAGTAAGAAGTGGTCATATTAGAAAGACTGGACTCTCTATCTTCTTCTTTGTATATATACGTTAGTATATATAGTGAAACTTCTCCGAATGGCCACCTTTCTAAAAGACCAATTTTTCATGGCATGAATTTTTTGACTCATGGACCTAATGGTAAAATAACCTATATCAGCGGCCCCCGACCCCCTCTAAACGTCCACCGAGTGTGATTGCCCCTTTCATTTTTCGGGAAATTCTACTCACTCCATGCTTTAATTTTGAGCGAAAAACTCAAGGTCAGGTTTATGGTCGGATATAATTGGACTTCTCACTCTTATGGAGCTTTACTTTAACATATCTATTGATGTTTAATTTTGCTTCTATGAATGTCTTTATGTTTGTATTACTTGTATGTATTATTGATTGTAATAAAGAGCGGTTGGCTCCTCCGCCGAGGGGTGCTTCGGTTGTTCCAGCTTGGTGGTTTGGCTCGGTAGTTCTTCAAAAAATTTGGTTAGGTTTATTGTTTTGAACTTGGTATTGGTCTCGATTGCTATCTCGGCGACTAGTCATCTTTTCCGTATGGCTTAGGCTAGGTCGGGCGTTGGAAATAACTTATGGTCGGATATAACACAAAGGAATAACTTGAGAAGTCTATTCCCGTGCCCCCCCCCTTTCTAAGAAAGATTAAATCTGTTATCTCTTTTGTTTTCTCCTCACACCCTTCAGATAGGGAATCCCTATTGCACCATCCATAGAAACTGAGGGAGAAACTGGACAATCAAGTGTTGAAGGTGTCCTAGAGCCTTTGTTTCGAATTCCAAACGGTAAAGTTAAGGCAGAATTGCGTCTCTTTCAGCAAAAATTGCATTCACGCCAGTTTCATTTCATTAATTGGTCAGTGATCTGAGTTACAACGATGTCGAAATGCGTTTTTCTAAATCTCGAGCAGAGCTTGACTGCGTGAATATCAGAATAGCAAATCAGCAAGAAAGTTAGCTGAATTATTTAACTGCTGAAGAACGCAAATCAACAAAGTCATTATCAATTTGATTTTGAAGGAGTACAAAGACTATAGAACAAACAGAAACAAACTCCAATCTTTCTTAAAAAAAATGTATAGAAGCATGAAATAAAGGACTATTTTCTCATCAGATAAATTTTAAATTTCATTTACATAAGGAATATATGTCAGACTTGTTTATATTACGCATTATAGTAATTATCTTATAATAATAAACAAACCCTTCAGATCGGCCACCCCCTCTAAACGGCAAAATATTCTCCTTAAGGAGGGGTGGCCGCTCAGAGAGGTTTCACTATACATGTAATATATCAAAATTATTGCCCTTAAAATAGCTGTCCAAATCTCTCCTTTTATCCCCTTCCCATTTTAATACATAATTTCTCAGAAATAAAACGTCACATGAAGAAGTATTCTCCGATTTAAATATTTTTTACCCATTTCTCAAAACTAACACCAGAATAAATTCTAATTTTATGGCCACTGGCCATATATATATATATATATATATATATATATATATATATATATATATTATATATATAAAATATTACCTCTAAAATAGCTATACAAAATTCTCCTTTTCTCTTCTCAAATTTAAAATCTAATTACCAAGCTATAAAGCTTGGTAATTAGATTTATATCTAATTATTATCCAAGCTAAAACGTAAGATAAAAAGTGTTCTCCTACTTAAACTCTTTTTACTCATTTCTCAAAAATAAAGGCTAACTTTCTGACCACTGGCTATATTTTCACACTATCCCACGGAAATAGTATTAATTCTGTAATAATTAAGTTGCTATATGTATTTTTTCGAACTTTCTTAAATGTTCAGTGTTCACTCTTTGCTTACAAAATTACTGATCTAGAATAATTCTCATGAGTTAATTCTCTTTGTGAAGCTAAAGAATATGGAGGTACAAAAACACTATGAACTATCTATGAGCATCGCCCGCCAAATTCCAGCCGAGAACAGATGAACTTTGGCTAGTGACCTGCTGTCGAATTGATTCTCTTATTGAAGAAAATGGCTAAAATAGGAAATGAATGTTTTAAAAATGTTTTAAAACCTAGGATGGATGTTTTGTTCATTTTTTTTTGACAGGCTATCAGCCTCATACTCCCACTCTCTCGCACGTACACAAATACACATATATGTGTGTGTATGTGTACATATATGTGTGTAATTTTAACTATTCGTACCATTTGTAAGGAATTCCACCTATTATCCAGTTACACACGTACTATCAGATACCATTTAAATTTTAATACATTAAAAACGTTTACTATTACATTCTCTTTAATGTCAAAATGCACATCTCCTCAACTTATCTAACATTATTTTTCCCAGGTGCGTTTTATAAAAATTCAGTCGAGGAAAATTTCACAGGAACATTCCCAAGCGGGAAACGACATCAAAGAAACGATGCTATGAAATTTTTTATCGCTCCAAACTCAAAAGCATCCCTCCCTCTTATGCTTTTATTTCGACGTTGAATCCA
>JAGEOH010000502.1:17500-35000 GCA_032207245.1 Pardosa pseudoannulata
AGTTGTTAATCATCTAAAAAAATTAATTTAATCAGAAATAAAGCCATAATTATTAAGGTTTTTCTCCCTTAAGTGTATTTACATAAAATGGGTGTATTTCTCTCTCTCTCTGCCTCTGTATATATTATATATACATATACATATTACATATGTGTGTGTGATGAGAGATTTATCCCATTAGAAAAGTAAGAGAGTCCATCTTGAATCCGATATAGTCAGGTGACAAGAGTTAAACATCGTTGAACAGAGAATATTTAGGATAAACATTAACAGATTTATTGAGGGAACTTCTCTCACGGACGTTTGTTAACACAGCTTGTACATCTTGGTTATACAGTTACATGGGCCAACCAATAAAAGGTTTTAATTACCAGTCACGAGGGGACACAATTATGTAGTTTAACCCCTTCCCGGTTTTTCCCGAGCTGAACTCGGGCATGAGGAATGTACCATCCTAGCTCATCCCGAGTGTAGCGCGAGCACTGTGAAATTTTACACTGTGCAATCAGTCTTTCCCGAATTATTTCACATGTGCTTTTTATGGTTTAGAATGCTTTTGTTTACTTTTCTGGCTACTACATTATTTGCTGCTCAAAGAGAGACAGTAGAGGGAAGAAGGTAAAGAGAGAAACAAGGTTCTACTGTCCAGATTGCGATGTTGAACCGTGTTTTCTATTGTATCATACACGACAAAATTTTGATTAATAATTTCATAATCATTTATGCAAATGCATAAGATATAAATAAAATTTAATTCAAGAAAAAGTTAAGTATTCTAAGCTTTATATTTATAGTTAGTGTGGATTGACTCCAAAGTCTAATGATTTGTGCCGTACAGAAAGCCAACTATACATGTAAATTACTTATTTGTTTAAATTGAATTTTTTTACAATACTTTTAAGGAAATTTTGTATGCGAATGATGCTATTATGTTTAAAAAGCTATGTATGTATAAAAATTAAGCATATGGGTAAAATAAAATTGACATTTTTAACCCATAATCCCGAAATAAAATGAACCTGGAAGTGGTTAAGCTTCACGAGTTATTTCAAAGAACGTACGCAACAGGAACCTTGGCAGTTCGGAGTTGTCAAATACACTGTGGTGCAAAGCTTAAGCAACAGGTCGGTGTTTTGCCATAACTCACGAGAAATCATCTGAGAGACATGAAATTCAGAAATGGGGAGAGTATTGTGTACTTAAAGGATGACGACAGCATCGGCGCCGAAAAAAGAATACAATGCATACGGTATGGAATCAAAGAAAAATAAGTTATATTGAAATCATAGTATAGTGACTCATTATTGTCTATCCAAAAGGAAGAACAGCAAGCAGATGTTCCGTGATATGGGATACGCCCTCCCCTATTTGCAATGGTTGCTTCACATCGTCTCGTATACTCAGAACCAGCTGGTTCAACATTTCTTGCGGTAGGAATGCCCATTCCACAATCAGCATCTGTTTGAGTTGTTGGGTGTTCTCCGGAGGATGTAAGCGTGCTGCAGTGCGTCTCCCCAAAGCATCCCACACATGTTCGATGGGATTTAAATCAGGGGAGTACGCTGACCAATTCATTCGAGTGATATCTTCACTTTCCAGTAGCTCCTCAACAGCAAGAGTCCGATGTCCTCGTGCATTGTCATCCATAAAAATGAGGCCTGGGCCAATGGCACCTCGGAACAGACGCACATGGGGAAGGAGTACCTCCTCACAATAGCGATCCCCGGTTACAGAATCTCTGTCGAAAACGTGAAGTTCAGTTCGCCCTTTCAGCATATATTCAGCCTCCCCAGACAAGAACTCCGGGACCACCGTGACAAAGTCTTTCCTTGATGTTTAGGATAAAACCCTGTCCCAACCTCTCTCCAAATCAAAACGCGTTGAGAATCGTTTCTGGTACTGAATCCACTCTCATCCGTAAAGTGGACACGACTCCATTGATCAGTTGTCAAGGTTTGATGATCTCTGCACCACTGTAAAGGGTGGCGCCGGTGGCCAACTTTCAACGGGAGGCAGCCTTCAGGACGGTGGGCGAATATGCCCCCTTTGTGAAGGCGTCTGGCCTCAGTAACCCAGACAATACACGGCCACATCGGACTCTTGCTGTTGAGGAGATAGTGGAAAGTGAAGATATCACTTGAATGGATTGGTCAGCGTACTCCCCTGATTTAAATCCCATCGAAAGTCTGTGGGATTATTTGGGGAGACGCATTGCAGTACGGTTCTGAGTATGCGGAGACGGTTCGAAGCAACCATTCCAGTTAGGGGAGGGCATATCCCATATTAAGGAACATCTGCTTGATGTTCAATGACAGCATCGTCCCATCGCCCTCCGAGGGGCAGTATCTCCCTACTTGATAACCAGTGGTGTAGATGTTTGGATGAATTAGAACTGTAACTTCAATCTGAACCACCAACCATGTATATAACGTAAATTCACTTTTTGTGTATTAAAACCACTAAACATGAATCTTCGCACTTTATTCGACATCGCTACAACGTATATGATGGGCAGAATTATTTTATCACTCCCTCATTGTCTCATACACACACAATTTTAAAAGTATTTCTTTCGATCTGTTGATATATAAAAAATTCTATTATGATCAAAATTACGAGTTTAATCTTTTATTTTATGATTGCACTGTTATATATATATATATATATATATATATATATATATATATATATATATATATATATATATATATATATATATATATATATATATATTATATATATATATATATATACATATATATATATATATATATATATATATATATATACACTTATACCTTCTTTTTATGAGTTAGTAAAAATTAATTCACCAATCCGTATTAGTTAGTATATCACAGTGGGGGACAGAATTAATGATTTTTAAAATAGCATCTCTGGCAGACTTTCCATCAGCCCTTTGTAAATTATTTTTCTCCTCTCATTTCAGAAATGAACAATTTCTAAGCTCATATCTGAAGCTAAATTCGAAATGAGCCGGCAAATGAAATAATCCCTCATCGACACGTTTTGCCTACGCAATCCTTTTGGATACCTTTAGGCGACAACTTTAACTTGATGCTCTGGGGAGGGGAATAACTATTCAGCATTTGATACGGCGATATTTAAATGAGGATTTAAATTTAAAATTCGCAATGCACTCTTCTAGGAATTACGCGCAGTTGCCTTAAGACAATTTATGGACTCAAGTGAAGAGAGTTAAATGATTTTAAGCTAAATCCGATGTTAGGCATATTTTCGCTATGAAAGGAAAATATATAGCGTTAGGTAAACGGTGGTATAGAAATAAATGTTACTACAGTTATTGTTAATCTGTGATTAAAATGGAAGAAATTCACTGAGATTGAGGAATTATTCTGACTTGTACTTATAAAAGGATGCGCTGAAGAGTAAAACCTGATAAATTTTTGCTTAAAACCAAAAATATGTATAGTCCTAATTTTTTTTATGATTTTTCTATAATTTCAGGTTATTTTGTTTGGTTTAGAGTGATACGGTCTACTTTTTGCAACACGAGGGCTAATGAGACCGGGACCTACAGCTTAACCCTTTTGTGGACCATTTATTTCTCACTCCACGTTTCCAAACTTTCAAAACAAAGCTACCAATTTTATTCAATCGATCGAACAATTGATGACAGCGCAAAACCAAAGCGGGAATCCGTCTTCCCGTCGTTTCAATAACAAGACCAATATATTAGAATGGGTTTCGCGCTTCCCACAGGTGTATTTTGTAAGATCATGTAGGTGGGAAGTAATCTTCCCACGGCCCACGAAAGGGTTAAAGCCGATTCCGAACGGATACGGACATTCATGCCACTGCGGGATTCGAACTCACGAACTCCGGTACCGATGGCTAACACCCTAACCAATCGGCCATCGTTCGGCTTCAGGGTATTTTTTAAAAATTAATTAGTTTTAGAGATAAGGAGCACTTTTAAATCTTTTAACAGTGCAGTCAAGAGGAGATACCAAAAGCACATATACATGTCTCATACATATACATGTCTCATGATTATTTTCAACCCATCACAAAAGTAGGGATAAACTAACAATTTAATTATACACTATTAGTCTCTATTATTTCATTTGACCTAGGCTTGCTGGGTAAAGAAACTTCTTAGAATATCAACCGTAACATCAGAAAAAGTAAGTCCAAAGAATCGTTGAATTAAAATTGTATCGGTCTATCGGTCATCGATGATGTCAGTGAATTTGTTTTGTGTGGTAGGGGGATGATGTGAGCATGTTTTGGCTTTCAAACTTTATTTTGATACCAAATAAATGTATTACATTATATATTTTACATGATTTTTAACAGTAATAAAAAGCACTTACATGACTGTATCAAAACCAGCATCCATTTCAAATGCTCTCATGTGTGAAGATGGGTCATCATTCAAAAAATGTACATTTAATGAACAGTATTCGTTTGATCGTTGCATGAACGTGTCTCAGTAACAAAAATTTGGGGCGTAACCCTGCTACAGAAAATTACTTAAACATTTCTCTTTTGAAATTGAGAACTTCTATTTGCCTGTATCTTAATTACGGTATTTTTTTAAAGGGGACATTGAACACATTTCGGCTCCAAATGAGAGAGCGTTACCTTAAAAAAGGTTTAGAATCACTGATTTTCATGAATGGAAACATTAACTTTAAGGTAAATTAATTGCACCAAATCGGGAAGTAATAAAATTCTAATATATCAGTACCTATTCAAGAAGGGCAGTGGGGAGCCTGTCACAGTTTGAATGCACGCTATGTGTATATAATCAAAGCGCCCTCTATAAAATTAAAATAACAACCAGCGCTAAAAATCTTCTAAACCTTTGATATTGAGATTTAGGGCCGGCCTCACTAAAGTCGTTTAACTTCCCGATTAATCTCCGTTTAAACGGAGAATTGAATTCCACCATTTGTTGTCGCCATGTGTTAATCGACGTTAGCCGTTAAATTAGTTTGGTGAGACCGGCCTGAGAGGAACATCGATGTCTTAAAATGTCTTATGACTAATTAAATTTCAAAACTTTCATTTTAACCCATTAGGCGGACAGTGGTTTCGCAGCAAAACCAATCTTCTAAAACCTTTTTTTTAACTTTAGTACTTTACTAAAGTCGTTTAACTTCCCGATTAATCTCCGTTTAAACGGAGAATTGAATTCCACCATTTGTTGTCGCCATGTGTTAATCGACGTTAGCCGTTAAATTAGTTTGGTGAGACCGGCCTGAGAGGAACATCGATGTCTTAAAATGTCTTATGACTGATTAAATTTCAAAACTTTCGTCTTTAAATTAGTTTGCATATTAAAATCTATATAGTACTGCATATTTTAATGCCATAGCTTTGAATATATATCAAAGAAACGGCAATTATGCAATTTAGTTATTTGCATTATACAAGAAATGTCCAAAAAGGAATATAATTGATCTTTTCCTGCTACTGTGTCAGTTAGAAATGCGTGCGAACCTGTTGAATCAAGACAGGGTTCTGCAGACCATAGCTATTGAGCTACATGCTGTTCTTTTCATAAGTTTTTCCGTGTTGGAAATATTTCCAGCCACTCCTCTTTTTTCATTGTAACCGAAAACTTTGAACTCGCAGCTTCAACGTTCTACTTGTTGTTTATTCCGATTTCTTTGTTTGTTGAGTTTGACTCTGTAAGCGATGCATGTATGAAAAGGTTGTCTTGTTTTTCAGAAATGCTCTTGGCCGTGGTAATAGCACCACGAAAGAAAAAATTGGAAACTATGTATTTCTACTAATGTAAATAATGTTTATAATTTTAAATTACTGTAATAAAGCTCTCCCATATAGAAGATTACTTGGAATTGAAATATTTTTTTTTACTTAGTGCCGAAATAGTTCACAAATATATTTATTTGGAATACTACTTGCTTACATGAATTACTTTATTTACTTGGAAAAATTAATATTTGTCTTCATTACGGCTCTACAGTATTCTGCCTGTGGTCTGTAGCAAATAATATAGACATGCAAAAACAGCATCTTGGATGAAATGCTGATAGCTCCGTCAAGAAGGGGGTAGTACATGAAATATTTTAAGCATTTTCAGAACCGTATAAGAATGAACTAAAATAAAAAAAATTCAAGGCAAAATAAAAATACAGGACAGTATAATAATCTTCGAATTTCAAACTTTTAGGAGAAGCCCCACTTCTACAGCTTCCATTGACCATACATCACTGATAAAATTATATTTTAAGGTAAATTAACAATACAGTCAAACCTGCCTATGTCGAATCTCTTGGGAATAAAAAAAAATTCGAGATACACAGGTTTTATGAAAATAGACTATGAAAATTTCTTTACACAATACAAAAGATTGAAAATTTGAAGTACTTTTAGTTTTATTTACATACCTTACAGGAAGTAATCCGTTAAGAGTTTTTGATGCAAAACTTTTTTAGACTGGACAATTATTTTTAGTTTTGACACAGTGGCGAAACAATCCTGATCAATATTTTCTTGGTATTCAAGAAAAATTCTTAGGGTTTCAATGGCTTTTTCTGCTTTTTTGGCCTAACAACTCTTTCTACATCGATGTTGTCCTCTTTATCATGATCCTCTTAATCATCAGAAGTTCCCTGAACGTTTTTTTTTTAATTTCGGAATCAGTTAATAATGTTCCGCTCGTTGCCACTGATTCATCTACTTCTATAAAATCTTTAAAGTGTCAGTATTCAGTTACCAAGATAATTATCCATTCCTTCGGGTTTTCATCAGTTTCCTCGGCTGGTTGCTCTTCGGTTTCTTTCAGATGTTGTTCTCCGACTGTGCATTTTTAGTACAATTCCCACCCAGTCCCTGACCAAATAACCCCCGAGAGAGAAAACTAGAAGTGTATTTCCTGGAAATGGGAACGTTGTCAACGCAATAAGGCTCTAAACTGGAATGTTGTGTTTCTTACAAATATTCGATATAGACAGGTTTGGGAATAAATAGTTTGAGATAGGTTTGGAAAATACGTTAAATTTTTACTAAAAATGTAGGGAAATGGAAAAAAATTCGACACAGACAGGTTTTAGAGATAAGCAGGTTTCGAGATAGACAGGTTTGACTGTATATGGAACACACTAGTTTATGAGAAGTCATAAGGGAATTAGTTTATATATAAATTAACCTGACAAAATAGAGAAAGAGAGATCACGGTTAGAGAATGTTCTTTTGTTACAGGAGTCCCCTTTAAATCGGGCAGTAAGTCCTAGGAACGAATCTTTTGAGTAACTAAAATATTTTCCCTGCACTTTATATATAAGGAACTAAAAATACCGGTTGCCTAGCAATCGATTAAATGCAGTCAAAAATCCGAAATATCAGAGCCAGACGTTACATACCCTTCGGTCGCTTCCCAAATTTTTATCTTTGGCCACTAATAAGGCTTACATAAAGTATTTTTCGTTTCAGCAAGTTTTTTCATTGGGGAAACATTCGCCCGCACTCAATTAAGGGCTCCTTTTTCTTCTACAAAAATATGTAATCATTACTTTGTTACTTTAAAACTTTTTATTCCGCAAAAAGAAAGAGAGGCTCAGAGAATATTTAATGCGAGATGAAATTTAGTACTTTTTGGAAGATTTTTCTCTCATTTGCATTAAGGGGGCGGGGGAAGTCGGAGTGTGTATGAGCGCCTTTTGCACAAATTAAATTTGCGCTAAAACTTCTCGAGGGAATTGTGAAAAAATAAAAATTATAAAATCTTCCTTTTGTAAAGGATGGAGTTTTGCATGAATTTATGCTGAATCTGACATTTGTGGAAATAAATCATTCCATAATTCTATATGCATTGAATCAGCGATACTTGATTTCTGATGTTAAAGGGGACGGAATAAAGATTTCATATTATTTATTCTTCGGTGATATTGTAATTCTTACTTAAAAGCTATTTAAAGTTATGTTAAAAGTTATTTAATTATAGAAATAAGACACATATGACTTATTTTACAGTAACCAAATTTCAGTGTAATAATTACAAAGGGATACAGGACTCCCCATTTTATTTTTTAAATTGAGAACTATTAACTAAATTTACTTCGGGCTGTGAGCGAAATCCTGATTGTTAGACGGCCAAAGTTTAACAAGAGATGGTTTTGTAACCGTGCGTTACTTGGAGAGCGACGTGTTCACCTCTCTAGAGAGCGAAAAGTTTTGGTGTGAGCAGCGAGGCGACTTAGTTTTTGTGACTTCGGGCTATCTAAGAAGAAATCTAAGAAGAGACTTATTCTCTTCTTTTTACAGTCAAGTTGACAGAATAGTATTAGGGAGTAGAATCAAAAAACAGAAGGTTTCCCTTCCTCTTGCTGCCAAGTTCCAGACATTGCAATCCGCAACCTATTTTATGTTCCTCAGCAGCCAGTAACGAACTCGATCGATCTTTCATCAGATCGAATCCTACGACGTGCAACCCTTCGATTACCATAACGCTTTCTTTGCCAGCTAAGCTACATATGCTCAGAAAAGTTGCAGTCCAATTTTGTCTGTATTTTATTCTAAAGCTTTGAAAATAGAACGGCACTGCGCTAGTTGCTCGTCTTCTAAAACAGTTACTAGCAAACTGATAAATACTTTATTCCCCCAAGTGAGACAGAACGCACTTTTCTCAGATAAAATCAAATTGAACATTACTGTGGTTTGTTGAAAATAACGTTACTGTTAATGCGGGCTAGCGCCATCTATAGGCATTATGGAAAAGGATAACCGAAACTGAATAAGTATATCGAATGCCAAACGTGCTTAAGGAACTATAAGATAATGACTTACACTTAAAGTAGAGTATTAATGATAAAATACAAGACCTTTATTTTAAACCTTCATATATTCATACATATATTTATACATATAAACACTCAAGTGATACAGAACGTACCGTTCTGAGATAAAATCAAATTGAACATTCCTGTGATTTGTTGAAGATAGCATCAATCTCAATCCAGGCTAACGACATCTATAGACGTTATGGAAAAGGATAGCTGAATCTGAATAAGTATATCGATTGATAAGCGTGCTTAGGGATCTATAAGATAAATGACTTAAAGTAGAGTTATAAAAGACAAGACCTTTATTTTAAATCGTTTATTAACTAATTCATACATATTCATACTATTCATACATATACACACTCAATTGACACAAAACGCACTTTTCTGAGATAAAATAAAATTAAACATTCCTGTGATTTGTTGAAGATAACATCAATGTCAATGCAGGCTAACGACATCTATAGACATTATGGAAAAGGATAACTGAAACTGAATAAGTATATCGAATGCTAAGAGTGCTTAGGGAAATGTAAGATAATGACTTATATTTAAAGTAGAGTATTAATGATAAAGACAAGACCTTTATTTTTAACCTTTATTTTGACCTTTTATCAACTAATTCATGCATATATTTTATCTACAACTCTAATAAATATGTATTTAGCATAAAGAATTATAACAAAATAAAATGATTAAAATTCATTTCCTGCTTCATCTAAAATAAATGAAGTTTTAAAATCTAACTTTTTATGCACCCTATTATAATTTTTAAATCTCTAATAAGCTGATTATTTCATAAAGAATCAATCCTCTTTTTAACCTAATTTGTAAATTATTCATATCGTACCCATAAACACAAAAGCATTTCATAAAGATTCTCGTTATTCTCGTTTTTACTCTTTTTATTTTCGAAAACTATTAGCTAAGGGCTTTCAGCGGATTAAAATTCCGAACATAAAAAGTTCTGCAACCGAATGAAATTAAAAGCCGAGCAAAGCGTCATAAAACCAGATTTTCTACAACTAAAATAATGTTACACGATTAAGAGCAATCAATTTTTCCGCTTTTCAGTATTTGTCTTACAACAAATCCTGTTTATAACTTTTCCTAGTGAAATTAAAATAGTGGCACGGTGTTTTTAAGAAGCCCCTGTTACATTAAACTAACACGAGAATAAATTAAAGACTAAATTCCGTTGTTCTTTCTGGAAGAAAATTAACGATTATACTTTTAGTAGGTACTTACTTTATTCCGAGATTTATATTTTATAGAATTAAATAAAACCAGCAATTCCATACGATGCTTTTGTCCTTTATCTCGTTTTAAAACTTAAACGCTAATGGATATAAAGTCGTAACAAAAATATTTTTATTCGTCATTTACCAAACAGAAAAAAGAAATATGTTTATACTTGAAGTTAACAGGGTTTCTGGACTACCACTTCCTTTGCAAGAAAAATAATATTTTTATGGTAGTTAGTTATACAAAATATTAAAATACTCTTAGATATTACCTATATCTGTTTTATATGCCTATTTGTCTATTAAGAATACAAGAAACTTTCAAAACAGTAGATGTTACCAAACATATCAAATATTTCTTTTGATCTAAAAATGAAAAACTACACATAAACTTCATAATGAAATTAAATTTTTCCAACCAGAATGATAATTTACTGCACTACACTCTATGTTTTTGCTACGCATTTTTTAAGGCTTAAAAATCCTATTTTACAATTTAAGGATTTGAGTATTTCAAAATGTTTTTTGCGGATTTAAAGGTAGATTATTAGTGATAAGACACAAGATCTTTTTTCAAATATAGGTTGTTTTTGAAAAATGACCGGTATATTTGAAAAATCAATAAAAACTAAACGGGAAGTGATAGAAATACACAGTTTATTCCAATATGCTTGGGACAATATTAAATTTTTAGAAGACAAACTTTCAAAATTAGTTACAATTTTTCTCAACAGATGACGCTGCAGTCCGGAAAAATTCAAACTACGATACTTCACAACAAACTTCATTTTCAAAGGAAAATCTTACTTTATACTTATTCCAATGAATCTTGCGCCGAGCGATGAATCGTTAGGGTGCTGGCCTTCGATACCGGAGCTCGTGGGTTCGAATCCCACTATGGCATGAAGTTCGTAGCCATTTGGAATCGGCTTTAAGCAGTAATTAGCCCTCGTATTGCAAAAATTAGACCGTAGCTCTCCAAGCCACCCAAAATGAAGTTTGGTTACTTGAAGACAAAGTCATGGTCATGGGCCAATTCAAGATACCTTTTTTTTAAATTCATTAAAAAAAAAGTAATTTTTTTAAATACAGTAAAATTAAAAATATTGTGTAAATCCCGGCAAGGGAATTTTAATCCATCATGGGGATCTTACCCCCAATCGTTAATTTTGCGGGAGGAGTTTTTCTCCGAGTGTTGCTACTAAAGTATGAATGTTCTTTACGTCTGAAGAATTCCTTTCACTTATTAACTTCCTGCTAAAATACTGATTTGTAGTTAATATTGCTAATTTCAAGATTTTTAATAATTGTTTAAACCTGTAGATATGGAAATTGGGGACTTCGTCACAGTTGCCCCCACCTGTTCTGCCTTAGTCAAACTCTACACATTTAAACAGTTTAAACCAGGGATCGTTGCAATCTATTTATATTTTAGAACAGTGTTTTTGAAACTCCCTCCCTCCAAAGAATCACTCCCTCCAAAGAATCACGGTATATTAAATGCAATAATAATGTATTTTGAGGCTACAGCTACAATACGACCTCAATTATAAAACGCACAAAATATCCAGATTATTATTAAATTTACTAATATTTCGCAACATCGATCACCTGTATTGGCAAAACCAGAATAGGTGCTTCTCTGTTGCACCTGTGTCTAGTCCAGGGATGGGCAAACTCCGGCCCGCCGGAAGGTTTTATACGGCCCGTGGATAGAATTTTAAGTTGCCAGTCCGAGGCAAATTAAAAGAAATATATATTTATACATTATATATCCATCTCCTTTTCTACTTTGCTTAAATATTATATCCCAAATTTATTATCTCAAGCCCAGAAGATCAGCGGTATATTTGCTTCTTATATGTGAACAAGTGTTTTCAACTTTGAACCTTAGAAAGAATAATTTCAGAAGTAGACTGACAGATGAGCATTTAGCATCGTTCCTTAAAATCAGTACTTCGAACTACGTACTCGTAGTACTCACTTCGAACCTCAGTATAAGGAACTTTTAAAAATAAAATCGCAATTTCATTCATTTCATTAACGTATTTAAACCATTAAGTACTTGTATATTGTTTTTAAAATTTTAGAAAAAATTATCTTGGAACGCCAAATTTATTTTCTTTCGAATTTTGGCCCGCGGCCGAAAACGTTTTAAACCATTGCTGCACCATCTTTCATTTTTATGCGCCTATGGTACTTCGTAAATAAACTAAATAAGGCAATTTTAAGTCGCAAGATTATTCCAAACTGCTTTTAAAATATTTAAAACTGTACTAGGTATTTTCTTATTTATTTTCTCTTTGAACTCATAGTTCCTCGTGATTATTCAAGCTATTTCAAAAATTTTGTGCTACTTTTTTAATTATTTTGATTTATGTTTTCCGTGTTATTTTTCGCTGATTCTCCGTCCCAAAGCTACTATGATTATTACTATAATTATACAGAAAACTATATAAATTAAACTAAACAATTCAAAAAGAAATTGAGGGCCAACTTATTTCTTAAACCGTTTTTGTGCATTTTAATTACAACATAATTTTGTACGTATTATATTGCAATAAAATTATTTTTTAAATTACAATTCTATAAATTTATCACTGTAGAATGGAAACCATTTGATATTTTTGTCATTATTATTTCCTTTGTTATGATTAACAGTAAAGCTTCATTTTATTTTCGTTCAAACAGAATGAATTATTGAATAACTCGTGCTATATATTCTTGGTTATTGCAATCTTATAATTTTTCAAAGTACCTGCTTCTTTAAAGATATTAAGTAATTCAAAATATGTCTTAATACCTCGAGGCTATACTTTTCCTAAATGCAATTTTGCTTTAATTGACTACACATTTCACCACCTGGGGAGACAAATTTTTCTCTTTGTGGTTTAATTTCTTTAGATTGGCAGTTAAAACCAGAATTAATTCAAATTTCAAACAAGAACTTAACGAGACACCTCAAAAATAATAATATGTTTAATGTAATAGAACGGAATTTAATAAAGAACTTAATTATTTTCATTACAAAACTTTCACCACATTCACCACATTCCTAAAGTTAACGTATTGTAATGTTATCAGGTTTTTGAGTGATAACACATTTTGGTTTTGGTTTTGAATTGGAGCACTAGGTCCACTGTTTGGCTACACAAGAGATGATTGTTTGAATTACATTCCAAATAATTGCAAATCCGTGAACTAGGGCACAGAAAGGCAGTGCCCTACCCACTCAGACATCTTTAAACCGATGATGTACTATCAGACTGTACTTTGATAAATTTTAAAATAACGCTTTAGTAATCAAACATTAATAATTGATACATCAAAGAGCACGAGAACTTTCATTATAACTTGCTACTCAATAAAATAAATTTCGATTTAAAAAAAAAGAATACCAAGTTTAAAATACATAGATTAGATTTAAATTTAGATTTAAGGTGGGGCAGCCCATAAGAGCACCAGCACTGCGACCCAAGATCTATTGTACTAAAACCCCTCCCACCCAATAACTGGAACAAAAGAGTCCCATCAATAAGTTAAGGATCTTAACAATTAATTCTCAAAGAGACCAATACCTGAGATAAACCTAATTTAACAAAAAGGTTAGCGAACTCCCATGGTTCAATGAAGTGATATCCAAGAAATTCAAATATCTTGGCACAGTAATAATCACAATCACACAAGATGTGTAAGGAATTAAAATACTTAATAGATAATTTTAAAATTTTTTAAAAAGATTGGAAAAGAGTAATGCACCTGTAACATTTGAAATCCAACAATAAGGTACATGAAAAATCAACTTATGAAGATTATTTTCAAGACTTACTGATTCTCACCCAGCGCGTGATCTGGATAATTAAGATTCCCAAACAAAATTTTAACGACCTGACTTTTGCATGATTAAAATTTCCCAATGAAAATAATATGATTTACAGTTAACATGCTAAAAAATGTATAATGGACTTTAAATTTTTATCTTTTTTTCGTTTCTTGTATACCTTCTGGTACAATATGTCCTCATCCTATTGTCAACTGAAGGTATTTCTTTCAACCGTCTAGGATATTCTTATAACAATACAACAAAAAGTTTCATAAAAAATAATATATCGAGCCACGGGAACCAAGGCAGAGATCTCATAACTGAAAGGTTACTGGTTCCGGGCTCGAGTCGGCCTAAGATCAGCCGTGTTCTTTAAGGGTAATAGGTTCGTGGTCACTTTGTCCTGTAAGTTCTCAAACGATAAATCTGGGGTGGCAGGACAAACCTCGGAGTCTTCTACTTGGTCCCTGTTTCTAAATTACGAGGTTCCGGCGGGGATAAAGTTACTCACGCCAGCATCATTTGTTAAACTACAAGTGCTCCTCGGATGGTGCTAAATGAGTAAAAGCTTCACAGCCTTGTTTTGTATAAAGCTATAGGTCTGTTGTAACGGCGTGATTTAACGGTGTGTCTACATAAAAAAACTTTGCTTTGAGAAATGAACATCGCTTAAGTGGATACAAAGGTGCTGTCTTCTCGGGCACCACGATGTGTAGACTTTTGTGTCCTACAGTATCGAAACAACAGACCAGACAATCGGGTGCCTAGACTGACAGCCAGAAATATGACCATCAGAACTACAAAGGAATTCTGCGACATTGGATCTTCGCCGACATGAAATTCCAGAGACTCCTGGGTTTGCGGCCGGTGATTGTCTAGCCCAGACCAATCCAGTTGGTTGAAGGTGAGGTCATCGCCAGATGATCCAATAATGAAATTGTGGGTGAGGCCCCCTCTCTTAGAGGCCCCTCCCCTAGAAAGAGACGAGAGAAGGTTTTTTAAAGACGTAGTTAGTTAGCTAGCAACCAGCTAATTCGGAGGTCGCCTTGACCAGTCTCTCTATCGGAGAGTTTCATTAGCTATAATCCCACCTTGGGATCTTTTCTTTTGAGAGTTAGCTAGAGTCAGCTAACTCGGAGGTCGTCTTGACCAGTCTCTCCATCGAAGAGTTTTTTTTAGCGAAAATCCCACCTTGGGATATATCTCTTGCTGAGATTGATAACGATACCCTGTGCCTTGGGTTTTCTTTTAATATAATCCTCTTCAGAATTGATTGCATATTCCTCTTAGGAACTCTAACTGTGTTTTGATATTCTTCGAAGAAACCATTTGTTATTTCAACTTATCTCGTCTAATTGAGTGTACTGTCTACTTAATTACTTCAGAGAACTTTCGCGCGAGCTACCGAATTGTTTCTTCCGTAGGATATTTCGGCAGAGGCAGTTGTACGTCTCTACTCAACCATACGTGTATCGAATCACCTGTGATCTAAATTCTTTTTTGTGTATAAAGAAATGATGTATATAGCAGAGGTGTAAATAAATCAATTATTCAAGAAACACCTGATTCTTCATTATGTCACCTAAAACAGGGACCGGATACGTTACACTGTATTGCCAGTTGCATTAGAAAAAAAATAACTTATAATCTTGTAGTAACTTTACCTTTGATAGGACATATTTACTGTTACATAAGATTGATAAAATATATCTCCCAAAAAGAATTTCTTTAATTTAACAATAAAAATATTGAAGTACTAATTAGTAAGAACAATAAAAGCTACTTCAAACTAAAGATGCCTTAAGGGGCACATCACCTTTAAGCAACGTTAAATAAAAGATTTACTTTTCGCCTGATTATATCTTTTTTAATTATTATCGTAAATAGATGAGATTTTCAGAATTTGTTCTCTATTTTTTATTTAATTATTTCTGTTAAATTTATTTTGTTTCTGAAATATAAGACAGTAAATAATAAGTGCTTATTTCAAATTATTTTAAATTTTTTAAAAACTGTGCACAGATATACAATACAAAGTGAGTTCCATTTACAATTTGTGCTTTTTTGTAAACAATAATCGTTAGGTGATATTTTCCATCTATTTAAATTTTTAAAAAGTATCAGAAATTTTACACCAAAAGATTGATTTTTTTTTAAATTAAAATAATTTTTAAAAATTGCAAAATTGTTCAAATGCTATAAATGCTTAATTAAATAAGCCAACTTCAAAAAATTCGGTAGTGTTTCATTGTACACTCAAAAGCCAAAACATTATGACCACCTGTCAAGGACAAGTTGGCCCACCTTTGAGTCGCAACATAGCTTCAACCCACCTTGGCATGGATGCCACAAGTCCTTGGTAGATGGCCGGAGACAGATTGTACCAGATGTTTAAGCAACGGTTACGCAAATCCCAGATATTGCGAATTGGTGGTCTTTGAACTCTGAGCTGCCGTCCCATGACATTCCCAAATGCTCTATCGGATTGAGTTAGTTGGCCAGGACATTCACTGGAATTCAGCATCATGTTCATGGAACCACTCCAACACAATTTTAGCTTTGTGACACGGGTAGTTGTCCTGTTGGAACATTCCCTTTACAGCATAAGTTACCATCATGTAGTTGTTTTTGCATAAGTACTAACAACTGTAGATCGCGAACAACCCACGAGTCGTGCAGTTTCGGAAATACTTGTTCCGAGCCTTCGAGCCATTACAATCTGCCCTCTATCAAAATCGCTTAGATCCGCAGCCTTTCCCATCACACACAGAAGTAAGTGAAAGAATGATTCTTCAGACTCTCCAGCAGCAGTTAAATACCACTTCCACCTGATCACGTGCCTTCCACGTCATCCAGGAGAGTTCATTGCAAAATGTAGGGGTGGTCATAATGTTTTGGCTCTTGAGTGTAGAAAAGTCACTATTAACGCTGTTGATAGTGGCAGTAGCATGAATTTCTGTCATTGGAATGGAAGTGTTCTCGACTTCTTCTCTTTATGTACTTCTTAACTCTTCAACCAAATGGAAAATAAAATCTTGACTGTTTCCCAGGCCTGATAATGCCAATAAATTTCATGTTATGCGATTAACTGTTAAACCCTTCTATGAGTCAAATTGACTCACAACCGTGAAAATAGGTATACCACATTTGATAATGTGAAATGAAGGGAAGAGGAATGAAAGTTTGCATATATTTTATTACATAACTAAATTTTTGAAAAGTGATATTAATGCATATATATATATATATATATATATATATATATATATATATATTTATATATATATATATATATATATATATATATATATATATGTATGTATGTATATATGTATATATATAGATATGTATATATATATATATATATATATATATATATATATATATATATATATATATATATGTATATATATATATGTATATATATGTATATATATATATGTATATATATATGTATATATATATATATATATGTATATATATGTATATATATATATATATGTATATATATATGTATATATATATATATATATATATATATATATATATATATGTATATATATATATATATATATATATATATATATATATATATATATATATATATATATATATATATATATATATATATATATATA
>JAGEOH010000502.1:37500-43021 GCA_032207245.1 Pardosa pseudoannulata
TCAGACGACTTAAATAATCGTTGTAAATAAACTTAAGCATTAAAAGAGCCTACTTAGGTGGGAGTAGAAAAAAAAAGATTTCCAATATTTTGTGTTTGATGTTACTCAAGTCGTAATTGTTGCTAAGGCTTCTCGTAATGGAAACTAAATAATAAAGCACTCGGCATATTTTATTCATGCTAAAAACAGGACAAACTTCAAGCTGCTAGGGTGTTTCAAAGACGTACGTCGGTCTTTATTTAAGCTAAGAACTGCACATAAAATACAGGAAAATTCTGCAGTCATTCTGGCTTTCCGTTTGATCTAACCTTTGGAACGCTTCCAGCCGAAAGGAATTATTCGAGCAAAAGAAGAGAAATTCTAGATTCATTCAGGCAAAATCGTTAAATTTTCATTTAACAGATTCGAGGGAAAAAATTAAATGAAAAGTAAATTTTTTCAAATCAGACTTCTTTGCTATCACTCTTTGCTGGTTTGCAACTCATAAAAAATGTGCCACCTGTATGAGCACGTAGGAGAAAAAATTGATCTAAAAGTTTGTAATTAGACTATGTTTAAGTTATAGGAAAGGAGGGAAGATGATTTTAATAATATTGACCTCATTATAGCTGGAGAATATTCAATGGAGACCCATAGTAAAAAAAATCAAAATTATTGAATTTCAGAAAAGTTTATTAAAATTATAAACACAAAATATCATATTTCAAAGATATATTAAAGGCAGATTATTCAAATGTTCTATTATTATAAAAATATAACCGTTTTCTGTAATAATACTTACTAAAGAAGCTATAAGTGATATGACATTGAAAATAACAAAAATATATCCTTAAATTAGTTTTGAAGTTTTCTTCTAATTTTTTTTAACCTTCAAAGAAAAAGTCCCAGATAAAATACTTCTTACTAAAAGGATTAAATTTTTCTAAAAAAAAGTTAATTATGAGGTTTTTTATTGCGTTTTCTGTGGAAGTGTTGTTTCTATGAGGAACTAGGAGTCGAGCAAAACATAAAAAGGTTTGTACCTGAAAAAGAAACCCATAGAAAAGACAATAAAAAATATATTACTTAAGTGGGTGACGTATAGTGGTAATACGCGTTATGTCCTTAACCCAAGATGTAATATATAAATTGAATTTGGCTTTTCACCAACTTACGTTTAAATCTTAAAGTAAAAAAAAACACAATAGGCATTAAAATATAAGGAAAGGAGAAGTTACTGAATTAATAGATTTTATTGATATTAATATAAAATTTAAATAAAAATTAATAGAAGCCAATTGATTGAATTTTTTTAAAGATAAACATTAATAAAAAAGGGGAAAATAAAAATGGACTAAAAAAGTAAGACAATTATGGAGGACGGAACTCCGAGCTCCTCTTCTTGTTTCGGGATCCAGGTCTCTCTCTCTATCTCCTCCATCCTGTCTGTCCGGATGAGAACCGTCAGTCTCATTCTCCCCCTGAAGAGTCTAGCTTGTAACTGCTGGGCTGAAACGGCTGGCAACCGCTGATGGCTGGAAAAGTAATCAACATTCCATTGTCCTGGCGCACTGTGGAAAACCGCCAAGTGCAGGACTAAAACATGCCAATGTGTGGAGTGGGGATATGTCATATCATGAAAAGGGCGAATTTATAAAACTATTGCAACGCAGTGACCGCCAAGGAGAACGCCAAGTGACGCTCCTGGTATGTGTGATGTCATTTGATTGAATATCCAGAGCGGCTTATGCTATAAAAAATAGGTTTTTCGACCCACCAACGTTATAATTGGGAGCATGGCAGGAAAGTTACAAACAGGGAATTTTTTAGGGAAGCTTATAAAATTAATGGAAACTAAATGGAACAGAATTAAAATTAAGGAAATGGAAAGTTATGACATGAGTATTAATAAATATTTGTTTTGTATTTAGAATCTAATTTATATCATATTCGGGAAAGTAAAGATTTAACAATTCCTTTCATTAAAGCTTTAAATTTTAAAACTCTTTTTAAAGTTTTTAAAATGCTTTTAAGTTTATCATGTATTAATAATTTGAACAAAACAATTTTTGAAATCTGTTAAAGATTTCTACACAAAATTGCATATGGACTTTTTTGTTGTCAGTAACATTATACTTTATTTATAAAATTGTTAACACTTTCAGTAAAAAAAAAAAAAAAAAATATTCCATACTTTTTTATAAAATAAATAAGGAATTTGTAGCTAAGTCTAATGCACAATATCATTTTATATATTAAAGAAAACACATAAAAAATTTGCACTCACATATTAAAAGTTTTTGTATTTTTAAGACATGGAATTTAAGTTACAACAAACATAGGAAAAAGTCATTTCAAACTTCCATTTGATAAAAAAAAGTCGTTAATCAAATGTTTAAATAAATTTTTAAATATTAAAGTGATATATTTCTAGTTCTTTATGCACCTGAGATATGGTTAGAATAATAATTTCAGCAAAATTTAAGAAAAATGAATACCTGGAATTTAAAATTTTGAATAAAATCTCAAAAGTGGTCATTAGACAGCTCTGGTTGGTTTAACGGTAACTCAAATGTCTAAACTTTTGTTTTTATCTTAACTATGCATATTTATTTATTGGTATCTCTATCTTATTCGTAGAAATTTGTGAAATTTGCATCCTAAATGTGTTCTATCGGATCGAGATCCTGTGTGTTAGGCCGCCAGGACATTAACTGTAATTCAGCATCATGTTATTGGAACCACTCCAACACAATTTTAGCTCTGTGATACGGGGCGTTGTCCTGTTGGAACATTCCATTTCCAGCTGGAAAAACAGACGTCCGCAATGATGTTCAGATACCCTGTAGCATTCATGGTCTGCTCTACCACAACCACGGTTCTCAGAGACGCCCAAGAGAACGTCCCCCAAAGCAAAATACCTCCACCACCGGCCTGTGTATGACCTTCCTTTACATTAAGGGAGCAACTGTTTGCCTGGAAGACAGTGTATACTGACACGGTCATTGGCGTGATGAATGACAAACCGTGATTCATCTGACCAGGCAACTGTCTCCCACTGATCCATGGACAGTCACGACGTTCCTAGGCCCAGCGTAGGCGCAGATCGTGATGACGCTTGGTCAGCAAAGTAACACGAGTGGGACGTTTGCTGCAAAGTCCCATATTCCACGAGTGTCCACTGAACAGCGTTCTCCGGTACTATTCTACTTGGCCCTGCATTGTATTGGGTTGTCAGCTGAGCCACTGTCTGTGTCCGGTTTTGCTTCACCAATCGAGACATCTCTGACTTTTTTCTTTGATACGTTCTTTCCCATCACTTACAGAAGTAAATTAAAGAATGGTTCTTCAGACTCTCCAGCAGCAGTTAAATTCTCCTTTCCACTTGGTCACGTGCTTTCCACGTCATCTAGATGAATTCATTGCAAAATGTAGGGGTGGTCATAATGTTTTGGTTCTTAAGTATAAGTTGGAAAATCCTACACATAATTTTAAAAAGTGCTGCCAATGAAATATAAGAACCCGAAAGTTTCAATTATTTTTATATTTAGCAGGTTGGAAAGGTCATTTACATAAATTCATATCTGAGAAAAGAAACAAAACTGAAGTTTCAATCGTTGTATAAAATGTAACTGTCTAAAATCTTCTAGTATATATGGCTGTTGAAACAAATTTGCATCGCGAGTGGATTTATAAACACACGAATCTCTCGTCAGTATTTTATTTCTGAAAACATTTCTGAAGAAGAATCTACATTCAAAATAAAGTCTGATGGATTTCTTTTGTTATATTTAAATTGTACACAGCGAGAAATTTAAGTGATCGCTGACTAGAGATTTACATTCTGAATTCAAAACGGGGCATTTTCTATATTTCAAAAATGTCTTTTGTGAAAAAGAGCAATTTGCATCTATTTTGCCGACAGAATAACGGCTGTAAATGCAGAAATAGATAATCTGCGAGGTGGTGCTGAATTTATGAACCTGGGAATCAATACTAGGCTGTCAATGCTGTCAGATTTTCATATTTTTCAGTTTGTTCTAATGTCAGATTACTATTTTAACGTCATTTACGAGATGCTAAAGTGTCTTTAGAAATTAAATGTCAACTCTGTTATTTATACTACTATTATATTAATTACACATTGCAACTAACTTTTATTTTGCAAGATATTAATCTTTTCATAATGAGTGGGATAACTGTTAACCCAAAGTAAATTTGTTAATACGAGAACGGGATTGATGCAATCCTAAACAAATGCCCCCTACCCACTTAAACTCGCTTGAGGACAGACTGACAATATTAACAATTTTTAGACTAAATGAGCCCCTCTATACCAAAGAGATAAGGCATATTCAAAAAGATTTTTAGGGTTTAAGGAGAAAAATTATGTACTGAGTTATTTTAGTATTTTTTGTTTTAAGAAAGGCATTTAAATTTAACAATGTTCTTAGCTCATAACAGCAGTGCTTCTGATAACAAAACATCGTTTACTCCACATTTTTTCCTTTGATGCATAATTGTTTCTGAAAGCCCCTTCAGGGTGATCCGAAGGTGATACACTAGCGACTTCAATACCAACAAAAGAGTTGAGTCAATTGAAATTGAACTAGATCAGGGATGGGCAAACTAAGGCCCGCGGGCCAACCCCGGCCGCCGGAAGGTTTCATCTGACCTGCTGATAGAATTTTAAGTTGCCGGTCCGAGGCAAATTAAAATAAATATATATTTATACATTATATATCCATCTCCTTTTCTACTTTGCTTAAATATTATATCCCAAATTTATTATCTCACGCCCAGAAGATCAGCGATATATTTGCTTCTTATATGTGAACAAGTGTTTTCAACTTTGAACCTTAGAAAGAATAATTTCAGAAGTAGACTGACAGATGAGCATTTAGCATCGTTCCTTAAAATCAGTACATCTCACTTCGAACCTCAATATAAGGAACTTTTAAAAATGAAATCGCAATTTCATTCATCTCATTAACGTATTTAAACCGTTAGGTACTTGTATATTGTTTTGAAATTTTAGAAAAATTTATTTTGGCCCGCCAAACTTATTTTCTTTCGATTTTTCGCCCGCGGCCGAAAACGTTTGTCCATCAATGGACTAGATAGATCCTACGTCAGTGCTTTCTAAGAAGATAGGAAATGATGTATTCGACCCTTCTTTTTCTTTGTTTAGATACTTAATTCTTACACCTAAAGTTGTACATAACCACAAAAGCTACATAATAAAGTTTTTACTTGTAATATGCAATATATCCCATAAGTTAAATGTTAAGGTGCTGAAATAATTCAACAAACAGAACGGCCGTTTGGTGCCGAAGTTCATAGATTCTAATCCCGCTGAAAGTTTCGATGTCTGGTTTTGTGTAGATCACTACGGTCTACTGTTTTACTACACGATGGCTAATGAGGCCTACTTATTAAAGCCGATTCAGAGCAACTACGAATATCCATGCTAAGAGTGGGACTTGAATCCATAAACTCCGGTACCTTAGAACAGCGCCATACCCATTTGACTGTCGTTCAG
>JAGEOH010000503.1:0-43000 GCA_032207245.1 Pardosa pseudoannulata
ATTTTTAAGAAACTTGATTTTTAATGATGTTTCTGCATCGATTTGCATAGAAATTTATCTTTTTTAAAACATGCGAAGTTTTTTCAGTTTTCTGTTCGGAAATGACTTTTAACCATGGAACTTGGACTAAAATCGATTGTTTTATTGAATTGGCGAGGAAAAACTGTCCGAAAAACATATTTATAGTCATTTTTAAGAAACTTGATTTTTAATGATGTTTCTGCATCGATTTGCATAGAAATTTATCTTTTTTAAAACATGCGAAGTTTTTTCAGTTTTCTGTTCGGAAATGACTTTTAACCATGGAACTTGGACTAAAATCGATTGTTTTATTGAATTGGCGAGGAAAAACTGTCCGAAAAACATATTTATAGTCATTTTTAAGAAACTTGATTTTTAATGATGTTTCTGCATCGATTTGCATAGAAATTTATCTTTTTTAAAACATGCGAAGTTTTTTCAGTTTTCTGTTCGGAAATGACTTTTAACCATGGAACTTGGACTAAAATCGATTGTTTTATTGAATTGGCGAGGAAAAACTGTCCGAAAAACATATTTATAGTCATTTTTAAGAAACTTGATTTTTAATGATGTTTCTGCATCGATTTGCATAGAAATTTATCTTTTTTAAAACATGCGAAGTTTTTTCAGTTTTCTGTTCGGAAATGACTTTTAACCATGGAACTTGGACTAAAATCGATTGTTTTATTGAATTGGCGAGGAAAAACTGTCCGAAAAACATATTTATAGTCATTTTTAAGAAACTTGATTTTTAATGATGATTTTTCTGCATCGATTTGCATAGAAATTTATCTTTTTTAAAACATGCGAAGTTTTTTCAGTTTTCTGTTCGGAAATGACTTTTAACCATGGAACTTGGACTAAAATCGATTGTTTTATTGAATTGGCGAGGAAAAACTGTCCGAAAAACATATTTTCATTTTTAAGAAACTTGATTTTTAAAGATGTTTCTGCATCGATTTGCATAGAAATTATATCTTTTTTCAAACATGCGAAATTTTTTTCAGTTTTCTGTTCGGAAATGACTTTTAAACATGGAACTTGGACTAAAATCGATTGTTTTATTGAATTGGCGAGGAAAAACTGTCCGAAAAACATATTTTGAGTCATTTTTAAGAAACTTGATTTTTAATGATGTTTCTGCATCGATTTGCATAGAAATTAAAAATTTTTAAATCATGCGAAGTTTTTTCAGTTTTCTGTTCGGAAATGACTTTTAAACATGGAACTTGGACTAAAATCGATTGTTTTATTGAATTGGCGAGGAAAAACTGTCCGAAAAAACCTATTTCTAGTCATTTAAAAGAAACTTGATTTTTAATGCTTTTTCTGCATCGATTTGCATAGATTTATTTTAAATTTTTTTTTTATTGACTTTTTCTGTTCGGAAATGACTTTTGTTTGGAATTGGTATTATGTTTATTGAATTCCGAGGAAAAACGAAATTTATCTTTTAAACTTTTTTTTAACTGATTTAATGTGTATTTCTTTATTTGAAAAAAATTAAAAAAATTTTAAGTTTTTTTATCATTTTTCTTATTTTAAAATGACTTTTGAATTTTACATAAAATTAACTTTTTTAAAAATTCAGTTTTATGAGGAAAAAAAACCATATTAAAAAAATTTAATTTTTTTTTTTAGAAAAAATTTTATTTTTTCTAAATTTTTTTTTTTGTTGAAATTAAACATTTTTAAATCGATTTTTTTGTTTTTGTTAACATAAAATTTTTCAATTGGCGAATAAAAATTATATTTTTTAAATTTTATATTTTTTGATGATTTTCGAAATTTGCTTAAAAAAAAATATTTTTTCAGATCTGTTTTTGAATGATTTAAATATTTAACCTTGCGATTGTTTTTATTGAATTGTGAAACAATTGGAATAAAGTCAGTAAAAAAAATATAGTTTAATGCCTGTTTTGCTGCATCGATTTGCAAAGAAATTTATCTTTTTCATGCGAAATTTTTCAGTTCGGAAATTCAGACTTTATTGGAATTATTGAAAATCGATTATTATTGAATTTAGGAAAAACTCACATATTTTAAATTATTTTTATGGAAGTTTTTTTAATGTTTCTGCATCGATTTGCATAGAAATTTATCTTTTAAAACACAAATTTCAGTTTTCTGTTCAAAAAACTTTATTAACCATGGAACTTATTTAAATGATATGTTTTATTTGAATTGGCGAAAAACTGTCCGAAAAATTATACATTTTAAAGATATTTTTAGATTTTTAATGATGTTCGGCAAAAATTTTCAAAACATGCGAAGTTTTTTCAGTTTTTGTATTGATTATCTTTAAAATAAATTTTTAGGAAACTGAATGATTTTTATTTTTAAGAAACTTGTATTTTTAATGATGTTTCTGCATCGATTTGCATAGAAATTTATCTTTTTTAAATTTTATTTTTTCGAAATGATTTTTAAACTTTAACATTGGACTAAAACATTTTTTTGGAATTCAAACATTAAAAAAAACAAATTTAGTCATTTTAAGAAAACTTGATTTTTAATGATGTTTTGCATTTGCATAAAATTTAATAATTTTTTCAAGTTTGTCAGTTTTATTTCGGTTATGTTTTTAAACTCATATTGTTTTTTAAACAATTCGGAATGTTATAACATAGGAATTGTCGAAAAAAATTTATACTTATTAATTGAGTCTTGTTTTTAATGTCTGCATCGTTTGCATAGAAATTTGCATCGATTTAATTTTTTTCTGAATCTTTTTTTAACATGCGGGATGAAAACCAGAATTGGACTAAAATCGATTGTTTATTATGAATAGCGAAAAATGTCCGAAAACATATAAGTTTTTATATTTACTGCAGTCATTTCTTTTAACACGATTTTTTCTTTCTAGAAGAAAATTAAAAAAACTGTAAACGGATGCCTTTTTTCTTTTTTAAAAAGTAGCGGAAAAAACTTGGACGAAATTGTTGTTTTAGTCTTGTTAAAAACTTGCTTTAATGATGTTAACGTGCATTGAGATGTTTTGCATATTTGATAAAAAAATCGTTTTGTTTTCTTTTAAAAATACCATTTGATAAAAGGTTTTTTTTGAAAAAAAGTTACACAGAAATTGGTATGTCAGTTTTAAAAAACTGGAAATGATTACGAATTTGCATAGAAAACTTTTTTTATCGATGTTTTCTGCATGACACGAAACAAAAGTGGCATAAAATCGAGTTTATTCTAAAAAATGTGCGAAAAGTCCTAAGTTTGTGTTTATTTACCTATTATGCAGGAAAAAACTGTTTTAAAAAAATTAAAAGTCTATCTTTAAGAAACTTGATTTTAAATGATTGTTTTTTCTGCATCGATTTGCAAGAAATTAATACTTTTTAACATTGTTAGATTTTTTTAGTTTCTGTGATGAAAAACTTTTAACATGGAAACTCCAACTAAAATTACTTTGTTTTTTGAATGAAAAACTGTCGAAAAACATTTAGTCATTTTAAGAAAATAGATTTTAATGTTTCTGCATTTTGCATAAGGAAAATATAAAACTTTTTTAAAAAAAGTTTTTTCTTTTGTATTTTAAAATGGAAATATTTATTGTGATACTAAACGAATAAAAAATTATATTATAATCGAATAAAAACGAAAAATAAAATTTTGATTTTTATTGAAATATATTTTTTTTTTCATGCATCGATTTGCATAGAATTTATCTTTTTACTTAAAACATGCGAAGTTTTTTTATTTTGTTCGGAATTTTAACTGAACTTGAAATAAAATCGATTTGCATCAATAAAATAATAATTTCTAGTTCTTCATAGAAAAATCTATATAAAAATTATTTTTATATTATCTGCATTTATTAAATATTTTAAAAGAATTTAGTTTTTTTCGAGTTTTTTTCTGTTCGAGAAATGACTTAACCATGGACTACTAAAATCGATGTTTATGAATTGGCGAGAAAAATCATCGTCTTTTTAAGATGATTTTTATAAATTGACAGTTTTTGATTCGTTCATTCATATATAAAAACATGCGAAGTTTTTTCAGTTTTCTGTTCCAATGACTTTTAATGGAACTTTAAAATCTTGTTTTTTGAATTAAAACTGTCCGAAAAACATTTATAGTCATTTTTCTTTTGATGATTTTTACAATTAAATTCCTTGTTGCATAGAATTTTTCAGCTTTAAAAATGTCATCTTATCAATTTTTTTGTTTTTGTTCGAAATGACTTTTTCCAAAGGAACTGCATAAAACACATAGTTTTTTATGAGTATTCACAAAAATAATGTCGTTCTGTCATTTGAAAAATATTTGTAAACTTTTTTAATATATCTGCCATTTTCATCGGCGAAGATTGTTTTTATGAAAAGAATTAAAACTTGTTAAAACAAACTTAATTTTTAATAGCTTTGCTTTGTTTCTGTTCATTGAAAGCAAAAATATTTTAATGTAAGAAACATATTTTTTTATTTTTGCATTAAAAACTTTTTGCATAATGTGAATTTAATGAAATACAATTTTTTGCTGTAAAATTGCTATTTTAAAATTTTTAATTGAAATAGAGATGATTTTTAATAATGCAATAATTCTGTTCTTAAAACATTTTCATGTGTAATCAGTTAAATTTTCTGTGATTTTTGATGAATATTTTTACATGTAGCAAATCAAGTAATTTACAGTCTTTTTTAAAAACTTTTCAGTTTTTATACACATTCATTAAAATAAAAATTTGTTTTAAATACATGTATCTGTCATTTAAAAAAAATTAATTTTTTTACTTTCACTTCTCCGAAAATCATTTAATGATTATTTTTTTACAGATATTGCTTTTTTTCGAAGAATGAAAACACATACATAATATAAACATCGATTGTTTTATTGAATTGCGAGGATTAAAAAATTCCGAAAAAAAAATTTTATAGTCATTTTACTAGAAACTTGATTTTATAGATTTTTCTTTGCAATGTTGCATTGAATTATTTGATTCTTTTGTTTCGTTTTTCATGCAGTTTTTTTGCAGTCGTTGTTAGAAACAACTAAAATGTACTAAAAAGAAATTTATATTTTTCTTTAACTTGCATTAATTTTCTTAGAGTTCCATAAAAATATTTATTTTAAAATAGAATTTTTTTCGATGTTTTTCTTCCTCTAAATCAGTAACTATTATAAGAATTCTTTTACAAAATGCTTTTTCTAATAGATTTCCATTTAATATTAGTTTAAAACTATAAGAGATACTCGATGTCACTAAATATTTATCTTTTTTCGATGGAGAAATTTATCTTTTTAAAAAAAGATTTTCTTATGCAACAACTTTTCTTTTTATAGTATGTTATAAATATTTTTAGCTTTTGTTTTCATATTTGGAAACTGTTAATGTTTAGCAAGGAAAAATAAGTAAATCGATTGTTTAAATTTCTATAAATTCGAAACTTTTTTAATTTTAAGAAACTTATTTTTCTCATTCAATGTGCATAAAAAATCTATCGATTTTTTATTATATGCGAAATTTATCTTTTTTTCGTTTTTGTTTTTAATGATTTTCTTCATTTTTCTAAAATATAAAAACATTATAATGTTTACCGAATACTAAAAAAAATTTTTTTAATTAAAAACTTATTTTAAATGTTTTTTGAATCGAGAAATTTAATCATTTTTAAAAATATATTAATAGGTTTTCTCGTCTGACTAAGAAATGATAATTAAAAAGAGTTTTTTCAAATTTCTTAAAATCTACTAATGAACTTATTAGAACTAAAATCATTTTTAAAGAATTGGCGAGGAAAAATCCGAATGAAACATTTGTATTTAAGAATTTTTAATGATGTTTCTGCCGATGTATTTTAATTTATAAACATGCAGTTTTTTTTTTTGTTTGACGAGAAAATGTACATATGTAACAGATCATTTTTAAGAACTAGTTTTCGTTTTACTTAATTGACCGAAAAAAAAGTAGAAAAATAAAAAAGAAAACTATTTAGATTTTCTTATTCTTACAAGGAACTTACAAACATGAATTTTTTTTCAGTTTTATATTCTTAAACTTTTAAAACTTCACAGAAAAAGGAAAATATATTGAATTGGCGAAAATATACCAAAAACATATTTTATGATTTTTTTTAAGATATTTTAATGATTTTTCATGAAGAATTTTCATTTTGATAAAACTTTAGTTTTTAACATCAACGAAGCAGTTTTTTCTTTGTTTTCTTATCGAAATGTTTTACAATGTTCTAAACATAACAGAGTAAAAATTTTAAACACATTATTGAATTTGAAAATGTCTGTAAACATATGGGATAGTATTTTTAACAATTTTGAGTTTTCATCGATTTACAAAATTATATTTTTAAAAAGCAAAATTTGTTTTCAAAATAATTATGAAGGAAAAGAGGAACTAGTAGAAATCAATATTTTATCAGCATTTTAAGAAAGATTTTTAACATGTTTCTGCATGACTAAAACTAAAAGCATAAAGATTTTTAATGTTTTAGAAATTTTAAAAGACTTTTGAACTAAAATAAAATTTTTTTTTTGATTGAGAAAAACTGAATTTATAACATATTTTTAAGATTCACTGTTTTTAAGAAAAACAACTATATTTAAAATAATTTTGTGTAATTTGTTTTGCATTTGTTTATTTTTTTTAGAAAACTTTTTTTTAAAACATGCGAATTTCAGTTTTTTGTGTTTTTCGTAATGACTAAAAAATTATTATGAATTGGACTTAAAAATGTTTTATAAATATAAAAATTTTAAAAACTTATTAGTTGCATAAAAAATATTTTCTAGATGCATGCAAATTTTACTTTTAAACACATGATAAAAGCAGTTTTTCTGTTCGATGTTTGCATAAAATGAAAAAGAATGTTTTAAATGGCGAATGTCCTAAAGACATATTTATCTAGAAATTGAAGATTATCTGGGTGCATATGGAATAAAATCGATTGTTTTATTGAAAAACTTGAAAAACTGTTTGAAAAACTTATTTTGAGTCATTTTAAGAAACTTGATTTTTAATGATGTTTCTGCATCGATTTGCATAGAAATTATAAATTTTTAAAACATGCGAAGTTTTTTCAGTTTTCTGTTCGGAAATGACTTTTAAACATGGAACTTGGACTAAAATCGATTGTTTTATTGAATTGGCGAGGAAAAACTGTCCGAAAAAAATATTTATAGTCATTTTTAAGAAACTTGATTTTTAATGATGTTTCTGCATCGATTTGCATAGAAATTTATCTTTTTTAAAACATGCGAAGTTTTTTCAGTTTTCTGTTCGGAAATGACTTTTAACCATGGAACTTGGACTAAAATCGATTGTTTTATTGAATTGGCGAGGAAAAACTGTCCGAAAAACATATTTATAGTCATTTTTAAGAAACTTGATTTTTAATGATGTTTCTGCATCGATTTGCATAGAAATTTATCTTTTTTAAAACATGCGAAGTTTTTTCAGTTTTCTGTTCGGAAATGACTTTTAACCATGGAACTTGGACTAAAATCGATTGTTTTATTGAATTGGCGAGGAAAAACTGTCCGAAAAACATATTTATAGTCATTTTTAAGAAACTTGATTTTTAATGATGTTTCTGCATCGATTTGCATAGAAATTATAAATTTTTAAAACATGCGAAGTTTTTTCAGTTTTCTGTTCGGAAATGACTTTTAAACATGGAACTTGGACTAAAATCGATTGTTTTATTGAATTGGCGAGGAAAAACTGTCCGAAAAACATATTTATAGTCATTTTTAAGAAACTTGATTTTTAATGATGTTTCTGCATCGATTTGCATAGAAATTTATCTTTTTTAAAACATGCGAAGTTTTTTCAGTTTTCTGTTCGGAAATGACTTTTAACCATGGAACTTGGACTAAAATCGATTGTTTTATTGAATTGGCGAGGAAAAACTGTCCGAAAAACATATTTGGAGTCATTTTTAAGAAACTTGATTTTTAATGATGTTTCTGCATCGATTTGCATAGAAATTTATCTTTTTTAAAACATGCGAAGTTTTTTCAGTTTTCTGTTCGGAAATGACTTTTAACCATGGAACTTGGACTAAAATCGATTGTTTTATTGAATTGGCGAGGAAAAACTGTCCGAAAAACATATTTATAGTCATTTTTAAGAAACTTGATTTTTAATGATGTTTCTGCATCGATTTGCATAGAAATTTATCTTTTTTAAAACATGCGAAGTTTTTTCAGTTTTCTGTTCGGAAATGACTTTTAACCATGGAACTTGGACTAAAATCGATTGTTTTATTGAATTGGCGAGGAAAAACTGTCCGAAAAACATATTTATAGTCATTTTTAAGAAACTTGATTTTTAATGATGTTTCTGCATCGATTTGCATAGAAATTTATCTTTTTTAAAACATGCGAAGTTTTTTCAGTTTTCTGTTCGGAAATGACTTTTAAATATGGAACTTGGACTAAAATCGATTGTTTTATTGAATTGGCGAGGAAAAACTGTCCGAAAAACATATTTTGAGTCATTTTTAAGAAACTTGATTTTTAATGATGTTTCTGCATCGATTTGCATAGAAATTTATCTTTTTTAAAACATGCGAAGTTTTTTCAGTTTTCTGTTCGGAAATGACTTTTAACCATGGAACTTGGACTAAAATCGATTGTTTTATTGAATTGGCGAGGAAAAACTGTCCGAAAAACATATTTATAGTCATTTTTAAGAAACTTGATTTTTAATGATGTTTCTGCATCGATTTGCATAGAAATTTATCTTTTTTAAAACATGCGAAGTTTTTTCAGTTTTCTGTTCGGAAATGACTTTTAACCATGGAACTTGGACTAAAATCGATTGTTTTATTGAATTGGCGAGGAAAAACTGTCCGAAAAACATATTTATAGTCATTTTTAAGAAACTTGATTTTTAATGATGTTTCTGCATCGATTTGCATAGAAATTTATCTTTTTTAAAACATGCGAAGTTTTTTCAGTTTTCTGTTCGGAAATGACTTTTAACCATGGAACTTGGACTAAAATCGATTGTTTTATTGAATTGGCGAGGAAAAACTGTCCGAAAAACATATTTATAGTCATTTTTAAGAAACTTGATTTTTAATGATGTTTCTGCATCGATTTGCATAGAAATTTATCTTTTTTAAAACATGCGAAGTTTTTTCAGTTTTCTGTTCGGAAATGACTTTTAACCATGGAACTTGGACTAAAATCGATTGTTTTATTGAATTGGCGAGGAAAAACTGTCCGAAAACATATTTATAGTCATTTTTAAGAAACTTGATTTTTAATGATGTTTCTGCATCGATTTGCATAGAAATTTATCTTTTTTAAAACATGCGAAGTTTTTTCAGTTTTCTGTTCGGAAATGACTTTTAACCATGGAACTTGGACTAAAATCGATTGTTTTATTGAATTGGCGAGGAAAAACTGTCCGAAAAACATATTTATAGTCATTTTTAAGAAACTTGATTTTTAATGATGTTTCTGCATCGATTTGCATAGAAATTTATCTTTTTTAAAACATGCGAAGTTTTTTCAGTTTTCTGTTCGGAAATGACTTTTAAAAAAAATCAAGTTTCTTAAAAATGACTATAAATATGTTTTTCGGACAGTTTTTCCTCCGAAAAACATATTTTATAGTCATTTTTAAGAAACTTGATTTTTAATGATGTTTCTGCATCGATTTGCATAGAAATTTATCTTTTTTAAAACATGCGAAGTTTTTTTCAGTTTTCTGTTCGGAAATGACTTTTAACCATGGAACTTGGACTAAAATCGATTGTTTTATTGAATTGGCGAGGAAAAACTGTCCGAAAAACATATTTATAGTCATTTTTAAGAAACTTGATTTTTAATGATGTTTCTGCATCGATTTGCATAGAAATTTATCTTTTTTAAAACATGCGAAGTTTTTTCAGTTTTCTGTTCGGAAATGACTTTTAACCATGGAACTTGGACTAAAATCGATTGTTTTATTGAATTGGCGAGGAAAAACTGTCCGAAAAACATATTTATAGTCATTTTTAAGAAACTTGATTTTTAATGATGTTTCTGCATCGATTTGCATAGAAATTTATCTTTTTTAAAACATGCGAAGTTTTTTCAGTTTTCTGTTCGGAAATGACTTTTAACCATGGAACTTGGACTAAAATCGATTGTTTTATTGAATTGGCGAGGAAAAACTGTCCGAAAAAAAAAAAACTTCGCATGTTTTAAAAAAGATAACTTGATTTTTAATGATGTTTCTGCATCGATTTGCATAGAAATTTATCTTTTTTAAAACATGCGAAGTTTTTTCAGTTTTCTGTTCGGAAATGACTTTTAACCATGGAACTTGGACTAAAATCGATTGTTTTATTGAATTGGCGAGGAAAAACTGTCCGAAAAACATATTTATAGTCATTTTTAAGAAACTTGATTTTTAATGATGTTTCTGCATCGATTTGCATAGAAATTTATCTTTTTTAAAACATGCGAAGTTTTTTCAGTTTTCTGTTCGGAAATGACTTTTAACCATGGAACTTGGACTAAAATCGATTGTTTTATTGAATTGGCGAGGAAAAACTGTCCGAAAAACATATTTATAGTCATTTTTAAGAAACTTGATTTTTAATGATGTTTCTGCATCGATTTGCATAGAAATTTATCTTTTTTAAAACATGCGAAGTTTTTTCAGTTTTCTGTTCGGAAATGACTTTTAAATATGGAACTTGGACTAAAATCGATTGTTTTATTGAATTGGCGAGGAAAAACTGTAAACTTCGCATGTTTAAAAAAGATAAAAGAAACTTGATTTTTAATGATGTTTCTGCATCGATTTGCATAGAAATTTATCTTTTTTAAAACATGCGAAGTTTTTTCAGTTTTCTGTTCGGAAATGACTTTTAACCATGGAACTTGGACTAAAATCGATTGTTTTATTGAATTGGCGAGGAAAAACTGTCCGAAAAACATATTTATAGTCATTTTTAAGAAACTTGATTTTTAATGATGTTTCTGCATCGATTTGCATAGAAATTTATCTTTTTTAAAACATGCGAAGTTTTTTCAGTTTTCTGTTCGGAAATGACTTTTAAACATGGCACTTGGACTAAAATCGATTGTTTTATTGAATTGGCGAGGAAAAACAGTCCGAAAAAAATATTTTGAGACATATTTAAGAAACTTGATTTTTAATGATGTTTCTGCATCGATTTGCATAGAAATTTATCTTTTTTAAAACATGCGAAGTTTTTTCAGTTTTCTGTTCGGAAATGACTTTTAACCATGGAACTTGGACTAAAATCGATTGTTTTATTGAATTGGCGAGGAAAAACTGTCCGAAAAACATATTTGGAGTCATTTTTAAGAAACTTGATTTTTAATGATGTTTCTGCATCGATTTGCATAGAAATTTATCTTTTTTAAAACATGCGAAGTTTTTTCAGTTTTCTGTTCGGAAATGACTTTTAACCATGGAACTTGGACTAAAATCGATTGTTTTATTGAATTGGCGAGGAAAAACTGTCCGAAAAACATATTTATAGTCATTTTTAAGAAACTTGATTTTTAATGATGTTTCTGCATCGATTTGCATAGAAATTTATCTTTTTTAAAACATGCGAAGTTTTTTCAGTTTTCTGTTCGGAAATGACTTTTAACCATGGAACTTGGACTAAAATCGATTGTTTTATTGAATTGGCGAGGAAAAACTGTCAAACAATCGATTTTTAGTCCAAGTTCCATGGTTAAAAGTCTTTCCGAACAGAAAAGAAACTTGATTTTTAATGATGTTTCTGCATCGATTTGCATAGAAATTTATCTTTTTTAAAACATGCGAAGTTTTTTCAGTTTTCTGTTCGGAAATGACTTTTAACCATGGAACTTGGACTAAAATCGATTGTTTTATTGAATTGGCGAGGAAAAACTGTCCGAAAAAACATATTTATAGTCATTTTTAAGAAACTTGATTTTTAATGATGTTTCTGCATCGATTTGCATAGAAATTTATCTTTTTTAAAACATGCGAAGTTTTTTCAGTTTTCTGTTCGGAAATGACTTTTAACCATGGAACTTGGACTAAAATCGATTGTTTTATTGAATTGGCGAGGAAAAACTGTCCGAAAAACATATTTATAGTCTTTTTTAAGAAACTTGATTTTTAATGATGTTTCTGCATCGATTTGCATAGAAATTTATCTTTTTTAAAACATGCGAAGTTTTTTCAGTTTTCTGTTCGGAAATGACTTTTAACCATGGAACTTGGACTAAAATCGATTGTTTTATTGAATTGGCGAGGAAAAACTGTCCGAAAAACCTATTTGGAGTCATTTTTAAGAAACTTGATTTTTAATGATGTTTCTGCATCGATTTGCATAGAAATTTATCTTTTTTAAAACATGCGAAGTTTTTTCAGTTTTCTGTTCGGAAATGACTTTTAACCATGGAACTTGGACTAAAATCGATTGTTTTATTGAATTGGCGAGGAAAAACTGTCCGAAAAACATATTTATAGTCATTTTTAAGAAACTTGATTTTTAATGATGTTTCTGCATCGATTTGCATAGAAATTTATCTTTTTTAAAACATGCGAAGTTTTTTCAGTTTTCTGTTCGGAAATGACTTTTAACCATGGAACTTGGACTAAAATCGATTGTTTTATTGAATTGGCGAGGAAAAACTGTCCGAAAAACATATTTATAGTCATTTTTAAGAAACTTGATTTTTAATGATGTTTCTGCATCGATTTGCATAGAAATTTATCTTTTTTAAAACATGCGAAGTTTTTTCAGTTTTCTGTTCGGAAATGACTTTTAACCATGGAACTTGGACTAAAATCGATTGTTTTATTGAATTGGCGAGGAAAAACTGTCCGAAAAACATATTTATAGTCATTTTTAAGAAACTTGATTTTTAATGATGTTTCTGCATCGATTTGCATAGAAATTTATCTTTTTTAAAACATGCGAAGTTTTTTCAGTTTTCTGTTCGGAAATGACTTTTAAATATGGAACTTGGACTAAAATCGATTGTTTTATTGAATTGGCGAGGAAAAACTGTCCGAAAAACATATTTATAGTCATTTTTAAGAAACTTGATTTTTAATGATGTTTCTGCATCGATTTGCATAGAAATTTATCTTTTTTAAAACATGCGAAGTTTTTTCAGTTTTCTGTTCGGAAATGACTTTTAACCATGGAACTTGGACTAAAATCGATTGTTTTATTGAATTGGCGAGGAAAAACTGTCCGAAAAACATATTTATAGTCATTTTTAAGAAACTTGATTTTTAATGATGTTTCTGCATCGATTTGCATAGAAATTTATCTTTTTTAAAACATGCGAAGTTTTTTCAGTTTTCTGTTCGGAAATGACTTTTAACCATGGAACTTGGACTAAAATCGATTGTTTTATTGAATTGGCGAGGAAAAACTGTCCGAAAAACATATTTATAGTCATTTTTAAGAAACTTGATTTTTAATGATGTTTCTGCATCGATTTGCATAGAAATTATATCTTTTTTCAAACATGCGAAGTTTTTTCAGTTTTCTGTTCGGAAATGACTTTTAACCATGGAACTTGGACTAAAATCGATTGTTTTATTGAATTGGCGAGGAAAAACTGTCCGAAAAACATATTTATAGTCATTTTTAAGAAACTTGATTTTTAATGATGTTTCTGCATCGATTTGCATAGAAATTTATCTTTTTTAAAACATGCGAAGTTTTTTCAGTTTTCTGTTCGGAAATGACTTTTAACCATGGAACTTGGACTAAAATCGATTGTTTTATTGAATTGGCGAGGAAAAACTGTCCGAAAAACATATTTATAGTCATTTTTAAGAAACTTGATTTTTAATGATGTTTCTGCATCGATTTGCATAGAAATTTATCTTTTTTAAAACATGCGAAGTTTTTTCAGTTTTCTGTTCGGAAATGACTTTTAACCATGGAACTTGGACTAAAATCGATTGTTTTATTGAATTGGCGAGGAAAAACTGTCCGAAAAACATATTTATAGTCATTTTTAAGAAACTTGATTTTTAATGATGTTTCTGCATCGATTTGCATAGAAATTTATCTTTTTTAAAACATGCGAAGTTTTTTCAGTTTTCTGTTCGGAAATGACTTTTAACCATGGAACTTGGACTAAAATCGATTGTTTTATTGAATTGGCGAGGAAAAACTGTCCGAAAAACATATTTATAGTCATTTTTAAGAAACTTGATTTTTAATGATGTTTCTGCATCGATTTGCATAGAAATTTATCTTTTTTAAAACATGCGAAGTTTTTTCAGTTTTCTGTTCGGAAATGACTTTTAACCATGGAACTTGGACTAAAATCGATTGTTTTATTGAATTGGCGAGGAAAAACTGTCCGAAAAACATATTTATAGTCATTTTTAAGAAACTTGATTTTTAATGATGTTTCTGCATCGATTTGCATAGAAATTTATCTTTTTTAAAACATGCGAAGTTTTTTCAGTTTTCTGTTCGGAAATGACTTTTAACCATGGAACTTGGACTAAAATCGATTGTTTTATTGAATTGGCGAGGAAAAACTGTCCGAAAAACATATTTATAGTCATTTTTAAGAAACTTGATTTTTAATGATGTTTCTGCATCGATTTGCATAGAAATTTATCTTTTTTAAAACATGCGAAGTTTTTTCAGTTTTCTGTTCGGAAATGACTTTTAACCATGGAACTTGGACTAAAATCGATTGTTTTATTGAATTGGCGAGGAAAAACTGTCCGAAAAACATATTTATAGTCATTTTTAAGAAACTTGATTTTTAATGATGTTTCTGCATCGATTTGCATAGAAATTTATCTTTTTTAAAACATGCGAAGTTTTTTTCAGTTTTCTGTTCGGAAATGACTTTTAACCATGGAACTTGGACTAAAATCGATTGTTTTATTGAATTGGCGAGGAAAAACTGTCCGAAAAACATATTTATAGTCATTTTTAAGAAACTTGATTTTTAATGATGTTTCTGCATCGATTTGCATAGAAATTTATCTTTTTTAAAACATGCGAAGTTTTTTCAGTTTTCTGTTCGGAAATGACTTTTAACCATGGAACTTGGACTAAAATCGATTGTTTTATTGAATTGGCGAGGAAAAACTGTCCGAATAACCTATTTGGAGTCATTTTTAAGAAACTTGATTTTTAATGATGTTTCTGCATCGATTTGCATAGAAATTTATCTTTTTTAAAACATGCGAAGTTTTTTCAGTTTTCTGTTCGGAAATGACTTTTAACCATGGAACTTGGACTAAAATCGATTGTTTTATTGAATTGGCGAGGAAAAACTGTCCGAAAAACATATTTATAGTCATTTTTAAGAAACTTGATTTTTAATGATGTTTCTGCATCGATTTGCATAGAAATTTATCTTTTTTAAAACATGCGAAGTTTTTTCAGTTTTCTGTTCGGAAATGACTTTTAACCATGGAACTTGGACTAAAATCGATTGTTTTATTGAATTGGCGAGGAAAAACTGTCCGAAAAACATATTTTGAGTCATTTTTAAGAAACTTGATTTTAAATCAAGTTTCTTAAAAATGACTATAAATATGTTTTTCGGACATTGCATAGAAATTTATCTTTTTTAAAACATGCGAAGTTTTTTCAGTTTTCTGTTCGGAAATGACTTTTAACCATGGAACTTGGACTAAAATCGATTGTTTTATTGAATTGGCGAGGAAAAACTGTCCGAAAAACATATTTATAGTCATTTTTAAGAAACTTGATTTTTAATGATGTTTCTGCATCGATTTGCATAGAAATTTATCTTTTTTAAAACATGCGAAGTTTTTTCAGTTTTCTGTTCGGAAATGACTTTTAACCATGGAACTTGGACTAAAATCGATTGTTTTATTGAATTGGCGAGGAAAAACTGTCCGAAAAACATATTTATAGTCATTTTTAAGAAACTTGATTTTTAATGATGTTTCTGCATCGATTTGCATAGAAATTTATCTTTTTTAAAACATGCGAAGTTTTTTCAGTTTTCTGTTCGGAAATGACTTTTAACCATGGAACTTGGACTAAAATCGATTGTTTTATTGAATTGGCGAGGAAAAACTGTCCGAAAAACATATTTATAGTCATTTTTAAGAAACTTGATTTTTAATGATGTTTCTGCATCGATTTGCATAGAAATTTATCTTTTTTAAAACATGCGAAGTTTTTTCAGTTTTCTGTTCGGAAATGACTTTTAAACATGGAACTTGGACTAAAATCGATTGTTTTATTGAATTGGCGAGGAAAAACTGTCCGAAAAACATATTTTGAGTCATTTTTAAGAAACTTGATTTTTAATGATGTTTCTGCATCGATTTGCATAGAAATTTATCTTTTTTAAAACATGCGAAGTTTTTTCAGTTTTCTGTTCGGAAATGACTTTTAAACATGGAACTTGGACTAAAATCGATTGTTTTATTGAATTGGCGAGGAAAAACTGTCCGAAAAACATATTTTGAGTCATTTTTAAGAAACTTGATTTTTAATGATGTTTCTGCATCGATTTGCATAGAAATTTATCTTTTTTAAAACATGCGAAGTTTTTTCAGTTTTCTGTTCGGAAATGACTTTTAAACATGGAACTTGGACTAAAATCGATTGTTTTATTGAATTGGCGAGGAAAAACTGTCCGAAAAACATATTTGGAGTCATTTTTAAGAAACTTGATTTTTAATGATGTTTCTGCATCGATTTGCATAGAAATTATAAATTTTTAAAACATGCGAAGTTTTTTCAGTTTTCTGTTCGGAAATGACTTTTAAACATGGAACTTGGACTAAAATCGATTGTTTTATTGAATTGGCGAGGAAAAACTGTCCGAAAAACATATTTTTAGTCATTTTTAAGAAACTTGATTTTTAATGATGTTTCTGCATCGATTTGCATTGAAAAAAACTTCGCATGTTTTAAAAAAGAAGTTTTTTCAGTTTTCTGTTCGGAAATGACTTTTAACCATGGAACTTGGACTAAAATCGATTGTTTTATTGAATTGGCGAGGAAAAACTGTCCGAAAAACATATTTATAGTCATTTTTAAGAAACTTGATTTTTAATGATGTTTCTGCATCGATTTGCATAGAAATTTATCTTTTTTAAAACATGCGAAGTTTTTTCAGTTTTCTGTTCGGAAATGACTTTTAACCATGGAACTTGGACTAAAATCGATTGTTTTATTGAATTGGCGAGGAAAAACTGTCCGAAAAACATATTTTGAGTCATTTTTAAGAAACTTGATTTTTAATGATGTTTCTGCATCGATTTGCATAGAAATTATAAATTTTTAAAACATGCGAAGTTTTTTCAGTTTTCTGTTCGGAAATGACTTTTAACCATGGAACTTGGACTAAAATCGATTGTTTTATTGAATTGGCGAGGAAAAACTGTCCGAAAAACATATTTATAGTCATTTTTAAGAAACTTGATTTTTAATGATGTTTCTGCATCGATTTGCATAGAAATTTATCTTTTTTAAAACATGCGAAGTTTTTTCAGTTTTCTGTTCGGAAATGACTTTTAACCATGGAACTTGGACTAAAATCGATTGTTTTATTGAATTGGCGAGGAAAAACTGTCCGAAAAACATATTTATAGTCATTTTTAAGAAACTTGATTTTTAATGATGTTTCTGCATCGATTTGCATAGAAATTTATCTTTTTTAAAACATGCGAAGTTTTTTTCAGTTTTCTGTTCGGAAATGACTTTTAACCATGGAACTTGGACTAAAATCGATTGTTTTATTGAATTGGCGAGGAAAAACTGTCCGAAAAACATATTTATAGTCATTTTTAAGAAACTTGATTTTTAATGATGTTTCTGCATCGATTTGCATAGAAATTTATCTTTTTTAAAACATGCGAAGTTTTTTCAGTTTTCTGTTCGGAAATGACTTTTAACCATGGAACTTGGACTAAAATCGATTGTTTTATTGAATTGGCGAGGAAAAACTGTCCGAAAAACATATTTATAGTCATTTTTAAGAAACTTGATTTTTAATGATGTTTCTGCATCGATTTGCATAGAAATTTATCTTTTTTAAAACATGCGAAGTTTTTTCAGTTTTCTGTTCGGAAATGACTTTTAACCATGGAACTTGGACTAAAATCGATTGTTTTATTGAATTGGCGAGGAAAAACTGTCCGAAAAACATATTTATAGTCATTTTTAAGAAACTTGATTTTTAATGATGTTTCTGCATCGATTTGCATAGAAATTTATCTTTTTTAAAACATGCGAAGTTTTTTCAGTTTTCTGTTCGGAAATGACTTTTAACCATGGAACTTGGACTAAAATCGATTGTTTTATTGAATTGGCGAGGAAAAACTGTCCGAAAAACATATTTATAGTCATTTTTAAGAAACTTGATTTTTAATGATGTTTCTGCATCGATTTGCATAGAAATTTATCTTTTTTAAAACATGCGAAGTTTTTTCAGTTTTCTGTTCGGAAATGACTTTTAACCATGGAACTTGGACTAAAATCGATTGTTTTATTGAATTGGCGAGGAAAAACTGTCCGAAAAACATATTTATAGTCATTTTTAAGAAACTTGATTTTTAATGATGTTTCTGCATCGATTTGCATAGAAATTTATCTTTTTTAAAACATGCGAAGTTTTTTCAGTTTTCTGTTCGGAAATGACTTTTAAATATGGAACTTGGACTAAAATCGATTGTTTTATTGAATTGGCGAGGAAAAACTGTCCGAAAAACATATTTATAGTCATTTTTAAGAAACTTGATTTTTAATGATGTTTCTGCATCGATTTGCATAGAAATTTATCTTTTTTAAAACATGCGAAGTTTTTTTCAGTTTTCTGTTCGGAAATGACTTTTAACCATGGAACTTGGACTAAAATCGATTGTTTTATTGAATTGGCGAGGAAAAACTGTCCGAAAAACATATTTATAGTCATTTTTAAGAAACTTGATTTTTAATGATGTTTCTGCATCGATTTGCATAGAAATTTATCTTTTTTAAAACATGCGAAGTTTTTTCAGTTTTCTGTTCGGAAATGACTTTTAACCATGGAACTTGGACTAAAATCGATTGTTTTATTGAATTGGCGAGGAAAACCTGTCCGAAAAACATATTTATAGTCATTTTTAAGAAACTTGATTTTTAATGATGTTTCTGCATCGATTTGCATAGAAATTTATCTTTTTTAAAACATGCGAAGTTTTTTCAGTTTTCTGTTCGGAAATGACTTTTAACCATGGAACTTGGACTAAAATCGATTGTTTTATTGAATTGGCGAGGAAAAACTGTCCGAAAAACATATTTATAGTCATTTTTAAGAAACTTGATTTTTAATGATGTTTCTGCATCGATTTGCATAGAAATTTATCTTTTTTAAAACATGCGAAGTTTTTTCAGTTTTCTGTTCGGAAATGACTTTTAACCATGGAACTTGGACTAAAATCGATTGTTTTATTGAATTGGCGAGGAAAAACTGTCCGAAAAACATATTTATAGTCATTTTTAAGAAACTTGATTTTTAATGATGTTTCTGCATCGATTTGCATAGAAATTTATCTTTTTTAAAACATGCGAAGTTTTTTCAGTTTTCTGTTCGGAAATGACTTTTAACCATGGAACTTGGACTAAAATCGATTGTTTTATTGAATTGGCGAGGAAAAACTGTCCGAAAAACATATTTATAGTCATTTTTAAGAAACTTGATTTTTAATGATGTTTCTGCATCGATTTGCATAGAAATTTATCTTTTTTAAAACATGCGAAGTTTTTTCAGTTTTCTGTTCGGAAATGACTTTTAACCATGGAACTTGGACTAAAATCGATTGTTTTATTGAATTGGCGAGGAAAAACTGTCCGAAAAACATATTTATAGTCATTTTTAAGAAACTTGATTTTTAATGATGTTTCTGCATCGATTTGCATAGAAATTTATCTTTTTTAAAACATGCGAAGTTTTTTCAGTTTTCTGTTCGGAAATGACTTTTAACCATGGAACTTGGACTAAAATCGATTGTTTTATTGAATTGGCGAGGAAAAACTGTCCGAAAAACCTATTTGGAGTCATTTTTAAGAAACTTGATTTTTAATGATGTTTCTGCATCGATTTGCATAGAAATTTATCTTTTTTAAAACATGCGAAGTTTTTTCAGTTTTCTGTTCGGAAATGACTTTTAACCATGGAACTTGGACTAAAATCGATTGTTTTATTGAATTGGCGAGGAAAAACTGTCCGAAAAACATATTTATAGTCATTTTTAAGAAACTTGATTTTTAATGATGTTTCTGCATCGATTTGCATAGAACAATCGATTTTTAGTCCAAGTTCCATGGTTAAAAGTCTTTCTGTTCGGAAATGACTTTTAAACATGGAACTTGGACTAAAATCGATTGTTTTATTGAACAAGTTTCTTAAAATGACTATAAATATGTTTTTAAGAAACTTGATTTTTAATGATGTTTCTGCATCGATTTGCATAGAAATTTATCTTTTTTAAAACATGCGAAGTTTTTTCAGTTTTCTGTTCGGAAATGACTTTTAACCATGGAACTTGGACTAAAATCGATTGTTTTATTGAATTGGCGAGGAAAAACTGTCCGAAAAACATATTTATAGTCATTTTTAAGAAACTTGATTTTTAATGATGTTTCTGCATCGATTTGCAAAGAAAAATATCTTTTTTAAAACATGCGAAGTTTTTTCAGTTTTCTGTTCGGAAATGACTTTTAACCATTTAACTTGGACTAAAATCGATTGTTTTATTGAATTGGCGAGGAAAAACTGTAAAAAAGATAAATTTCTATGCAAATCGATGCAACTTGATTTTTAATGATGTTTCTGCATCGATTTGCATAGAAATTTATCTTTTTTAAAACATGCGAAGTTTTTTCAGTTTTCTGTTCGGAAATGACTTTTAACCATGGAACTTGGACTAAAATCGATTGTTTTATTGAATTGGCGAGGAAAAACTGTCCGAAAAACATATTTTGAGTCATTTTTAAGAAACTTGATTTTTAATGATGTTTCTGCATCGATTTGCATAGAAATTTATCTTTTTTAAAACATGCGAAGTTTTTTTCAGTTTTCTGTTCGGAAATGACTTTTAAACATGGAACTTGGACTAAAATCGATTGTTTTATTGAATTGGCGAGGAAAAACATGTTTTAAAAAAGATAATTTCTATGAAGAAACTTGATTTTTAATGATGTTTCTGCATCGATTTGCATAGAAATTTATCTTTTTTAAAACATGCGAAGTTTTTTCAGTTTTCTGTTCGGAAATGACTTTTAACCATGGAACTTGGACTAAAATCGATTGTTTTATTGAATTGGCGAGGAAAAACTGTCCGAAAAACATATTTATAGTCATTTTTAAGAAACTTGATTTTTAATGATGTTTCTGCATCGATTTGCATAGAAATTTATCTTTTTTAAAACATGCGAAGTTTTTTCAGTTTTCTGTTCGGAAATGACTTTTAACCATGGAACTTGGACTAAAATCGATTGTTTTATTGAATTGGCGAGGAAAAACTGTCCGAAAAACATATTTATAGTCATTTTTAAGAAACTTGATTTTTAATGATGTTTCTGCATCGATTTGCATAGAAATTTATCTTTTTTAAAACATGCGAAGTTTTTTCAGTTTTCTGTTCGGAAATGACTTTTAACCATGGAACTTGGACTAAAATCGATTGTTTTATTGAATTGGCGAGGAAAAACTGTCCGAAAAACATATTTATAGTCATTTTTAAGAAACTTGATTTTTAATGATGTTTCCGCATCGATTTGCATAGAAATTTATCTTTTTTAAAACATGCGAAGTTTTTTCAGTTTTCTGTTCGGAAATGACTTTTAACCATGGAACTTGGACTAAAATCGATTGTTTTATTGAATTGGCGAGGAAAAACTGTCCGAATAAAATATTTATAGTCATTTTTAAGAAACTTGATTTTTAATGATGTTTCTGCATCGATTTGCATAGAAATTTATCTTTTTTAAAACATGCGAAGTTTTTTTCAGTTTTCTGTTCGGAAATGACTTTTAACCATGGAACTTGGACTAAAATCGATTGTTTTATTGAATTGGCGAGGAAAACCTGTCCGAAAAACATATTTATAGTCATTTTTAAGAAACTTGATTTTTAATGATGTTTCTGCATCGATTTGCATAGAAATTTATCTTTTTTAAAACATGCGAAGTTTTTTCAGTTTTCTGTTCGGAAATGACTTTTAACCATGGAACTTGGACTAAAATCGATTGTTTTATTGAATTGGCGAGGAAAAACTGTCCGAAAAACATATTTATAGTCATTTTTAAGAAACTTGATTTTTAATGATGTTTCTGCATCGATTTGCATAGAAATTTATCTTTTTTAAAACATGCGAAGTTTTTTCAGTTTTCTGTTCGGAAATGACTTTTAACCATGGAACTTGGACTAAAATCGATTGTTTTATTGAATTGGCGAGGAAAAACTGTCCGAAAAACATATTTTGAGTCATTTTTAAGAAACTTGATTTTTAATGATGTTTCTGCATCGATTTGCATAGAAATTTATCTTTTTTAAAACATGCGAAGTTTTTTCAGTTTTCTGTTCGGAAATGACTTTTAACCATGGAACTTGGACTAAAATCGATTGTTTTATTGAATAAAATGACTCAAAATATGTTTTTCGGACAGTTTTTCCTCGCCAATTCAATAAAACAATCGATTTTAGTAAAAGTTCCAAAGTTAAAAGTCTAAGAAACTTGATTTTTAATGATGTTTCTGCATCGATTTGCATAGAAATTTATCTTTTTTAAAACATGCGAAGTTTTTTCAGTTTTCTGTTCGGAAATGACTTTTAACCATGGAACTTGGACTAAAATCGATTGTTTTATTGAATTGGCGAGGAAAAACTGTCCGAAAAACATATTTATAGTCATTTTTAAGAAACTTGATTTTTAATGATGTTTCTGCATCGATTTGCATAGAAATTTATCTTTTTTAAAACATGCGAAGTTTTTTCAGTTTTCTGTTCGGAAATGACTTTTAACCATGGAACTTGGACTAAAATCGATTGTTTTATTGAATTGGCGAGGAAAAACTGTCCGAAAAACATATTTATAGTCATTTTTAAGAAACTTGATTTTTAATGATGTTTCTGCATCGATTTGCATAGAAATTTATCTTTTTTAAAACATGCGAAGTTTTTTCAGTTTTCTGTTCGGAAATGACTTTTAACCATGGAACTTGGACTAAAATCGATTGTTTTATTGAATTGGCGAGGAAAAACTGTCCGACCGAACAGAAAAACTGAAAAAAACTTCGCATGTTTAAAAAAGATAAATTTCTATGCAAACTTGATTTTTAATGATGTTTCTGCATCGATTTGCATAGAAATTTATCTTTTTTAAAACATGCGAAGTTTTTTCAGTTTTCTGTTCGGAAATGACTTTTAACCATGGAACTTGGACTAAAATCGATTGTTTTATTGAATTGGCGAGGAAAAACTGTCCGAAAAACATATTTATAGTCATTTTTAAGAAACTTGATTTTTAATGATGTTTCTGCATCGATTTGCATAGAAATTTATCTTTTTTAAAACATGCGAAGTTTTTTCAGTTTTCTGTTCGGAAATGACTTTTAACCATGGAACTTGGACTAAAATCGATTGTTTTATTGAATTGGCGAGGAAAAACTGTCCGAAAAACATATTTATAGTCATTTTTAAGAAACTTGATTTTTAATGATGTTTCTGCATCGATTTGCATAGAAATTTATCTTTTTTAAAACATGCGAAGTTTTTTCAGTTTTCTGTTCGGAAATGACTTTTAACCATGGAACTTGGACTAAAATCGATTGTTTTATTGAATTGGCGAGGAAAAACTGTCCGAAAAACATATTTGGAGTCATTTTTAAGAAACTTGATTTTTAATGATGTTTCTGCATCGATTTGCATAGAAATTTATCTTTTTTAAAACATGCGAAGTTTTTTCAGTTTTCTGTTCGGAAATGACTTTTAACCAGGAAACTTGGACTAAAATCGATTGTTTTATTGAATTGGCGAGGAAAAACTGTCCGAAAAACATATTTATAGTCATTTTTAAGAAACTTGATTTTTAATGATGTTTCTGCATCGATCATTAAAAATCAAGTTTCTTAAAAATGATTATAAATATGTTTTTCGGACAGTCCTTTTCTCGCCAATTAAGTTTTTTCAGTTTTCTGTTCGGAAATGACTTTTAAACCATGGAACTTGGACTAAAATCGATTGTTTTATTGAATTGGCGAGGAAAAACTGTCCGAAAAACATATTTATAGTCATTTTTAAGAAACTTGATTTTTAATGATGTTTCTGCATCGATTTGCATAGAAATTTATCTTTTTTAAAACATGCGAAGTTTTTTCAGTTTTCTGTTCGGAAATGACTTTTAACCATGGAACTTGGACTAAAATCGATTGTTTTATTGAATTGGCGAGGAAAAACTGTCCGAAAAACATATTTATAGTCATTTTTAAGAAACTTGATTTTTAATGATGTTTCTGCATCGATTTGCATAGAAATTTATCTTTTTTAAAACATGCGAAGTTTTTTCAGTTTTCTGTTCGGAAATGACTTTTAACCATGGAACTTGGACTAAAATCGATTGTTTTATTGAATTGGCGAGGAAAAAAGTTTCTTAAAAATGACTATAAATATGTTTTTCGGACAGTTTTTTTTCCTCGAAGAAACTTGATTTTTAATGATGTTTCTGCATCGATTTGCATAGAAATTTATCTTTTTTAAAACATGCGAAGTTTTTTCAGTTTTCTGTTCGGAAATGACTTTTAAACATGGAACTTGGACTAAAATCGATTGTTTTATTGAATTGGCGAGGAAAAACTGTCCGAAAAACATATTTATAGTCATTTTTAAGAAACTTGATTTTTAATGATGTTTCTGCATCGATTTGCATAGAAATTTATCTTTTTTAAAACATGCGAAGTTTTTTCAGTTTTCTGTTCGGAAATGACTTTTAACCATGGAACTTGGACTAATACCGGAAATGACTTTTAACATGGAACTTTTAAGAAACTTGATTTTTAATGATGTTTCTGCATCGATTTGCATAGAAATTTATCTTTTTTAAAACATGCGAAGTTTTTTCAGTTTTCTGTTCGGAAATGACTTTTAACCATGGAACTTGGACTAAAATCGATTGTTTTATTGAATTGGCGAGGAAAAACTGTCCGAAAAACATATTTATAGTCATTTTTAAGAAACTTGATTTTTAATGATGTTTCTGCATCGATTTGCATAGAAATTTATCTTTTTTAAAACATGCGAAGTTTTTTCAGTTTTCTGTTCGGAAATGACTTTTAAACATGGAACTTGGACTAAAATCGATTGTTTTATTGAATTGGCGAGGAAAAACTGTCCGAAAACATATTTATAGTCATTTTTAAGAAACTTGATTTTTAATGATGTTTCTGCATCGATTTGCATAGAAATTTATCTTTTTTAAAACATGCGAAGTTTTTTCAGTTTTCTGTTCGGAAATGACTTTTAACCATGGAACTTGGACTAAAATCGATTGTTTTATTGAATTGGCGAGGAAAAACTGTCCGAAAAACATATTTATAGTCATTTTTAAGAAACTTGATTTTTAATGATGTTTCTGCATCGATTTGCATAGAAATTTATCTTTTTTAAAACATGCGAAGTTTTTTCAGTTTTCTGTTCGGAAATGACTTTTAACCATGGAACTTGGACTAAAATCGATTGTTTTATTGAATTGGCGAGGAAAAACTGTCCGAAAAACATATTTATAGTCATTTTTAAGAAACTTGATTTTTAATGATGTTTCTGCATCGATTTGCATAGAAATTTATCTTTTTTAAAACATGCGAAGTTTTTTCAGTTTTCTGTTCGGAAATGACTTTTAACCATGGAACTTGGACTAAAATCGATTGTTTTATTGAATTGGCGAGGACATATTTATAGTCATTTTTAAGAATATCTTTTTTAAAACATGCGAAGTTTTTTCAGTTTTCTGTTCGGAAATGACTTTTAAACATGGAACTTGGACTAAAATCGATTGTTTTATTGAATTGGCGAGGAAAAACTGTCCGAAAAAAATATTTGGAGTCATTTTTAAGAAACTTGATTTTTAATGATGTTTCTGCATCGATTTGCATAGAAATTTATCTTTTTTAAAACATGCGAAGTTTTTTCAGTTTTCTGTTCGGAAATGACTTTTAACCATGGAACTTGGACTAAAATCGATTGTTTTATTGAATTGGCGAGGAAAAACTGTCCGAAAAACATATTTATAGTCATTTTTAAGAAACTTGATTTTTAATGATGTTTCTGCATCGATTTGCATAGAAATTTATCTTTTTTAAAACATGCGAAGTTTTTTCAGTTTTCTGTTCGGAAATGACTTTTAACCATGGAACTTGGACTAAAATCGATTGTTTTATTGAATTGGCGAGAAAAACCGTCCGAAAAAAATATTTAGTCATTTTTAAGAAACTTGACTGTTCGGAAATGACTTTTAACCATGGAACTTGGACTAAAATCGATTGTTTTATTGAATTGGCGAGGAAAAACTGTCCGAAAAACATATTTATAGTCATTTTTTTGCATAGAAATTTATCTTTTTTACAAACATGCGAAGTTTTTTTCAGTTTTCTGTTCGGAAATGACTTTTAAACATGGAACTTGGACTAAAATCGATTGTTTTATTGAATTGGCGAGGAAAAACTGTCCGAAAAACATATTTGGAGTCATTTTTAAGAAACTTGATTTTTAATGATGTTTCTGCATCGATTTGCATAGAAATTTATCTTTTTTAGAACATGCGAAGTTTTTTCAGTTTTCTGTTCGGAAATGACTTTTAAACATGGAACTTGGACTAAAATCGATTGTTTTATTGAATTGGCGAGGAAAAACTGTCAGAAAAACATATTTTTAGTCATTTTTAAGAAACTTGATTTTTAATGATGTTTCTGCATCGATTTGCATAGAAATTATAAATTTTTAAAACATGCGAAGTTTTTTCAGTTTTCTGTTCGGAAATGACTTTTAAACATGGAACTTGGACTAAAATCGATTGTTTTATTGAATTGGCGAGGAAAAACTGTCCGAAAAACATATTTATAGTCATTTTTAAGAAACTTGATTTTTAATGATGTTTCTGCATCGATTTGCATAGAAATTTATCTTTTTTAAAACATGCGAAGTTTTTTCAGTTTTTTGTTCGGAAATGACTTTTAAACATGGAACTTGGACTAAAATCGATTGTTTTATTGAATTGGCGAGGAAAAACTGTCCGAAAAACATATTTATAGTCATTTTTAAGAAACTTGATTTTTAATGATGTTTCTGCATCGATTTGCATAGAAATTTATCTTTTTTAAAACATGCGAAGTTTTTTCAGTTTTCTGTTCGGAAATGACTTTTAACCATGGAACTTGGACTAAAATCGATTGTTTTATTGAATTGGCGAGGAAAAACTGTCCGAAAAACATATTTATAGTCATTTTTAAGAAACTTGATTTTTAATGATGTTTCTGCATCGATTTGCATAGAAATTTATCTTTTTTAAAACATGCGAAGTTTTTTCAGTTTTCTGTTCGGAAATGACTTTTAACCATGGAACTTGGACTAAAATCGATTGTTTTATTGAATTGGCGAGGAAAAACTGTCCGAAAAACATATTTATAGTCATTTTTTAAGAAACTTGATTTTTAATGATGTTTCTGCATCGATTTGCATAGAAATTTATCTTTTTTAAAACATGCGAAGTTTTTTCAGTTTTCTGTTCGGAAATGACTTTTAACCATGGAACTTGGACTAAAATCGATTGTTTTATTGAATTGGCGAGGAAAAACTGTCCGAAAAACATATTTTGAGTCATTTTTAAGAAACTTGATTTTTAATGATGTTTCTGCATCGATTTGCATAGAAATTTATCTTTTTTAAAACATGCGAAGTTTTTTCAGTTTTCTGTTCGGAAATGACTTTTAACCATGGAACTTGGACTAAAATCGATTGTTTTATTGAATTGGCGAGGAAAAACTGTCCGAAAAACATATTTATAGTCATTTTTAAGAAACTTGATTTTTAATGATGTTTCTGCATCGATTTGCATAGAAATTTATCTTTTTTAAAACATGCGAAGTTTTTTCAGTTTTCTGTTCGGAAATGACTTTTAACCATGGAACTTGGACTAAAATCGATTGTTTTATTGAATTGGCGAGGAAAAACCGTCCGAAAAACATATTTATAGTCATTTTTAAGAAACTTGATTTTTAATGATGTTTCTGCATCGATTTGCATAGAAATTTATCTTTTTTAAAACATGCGAAGTTTTTTCAGTTTTCTGTTCGGAAATGACTTTTAAACATGGAACTTGGACTAAAATCGATTGTTTTATTGAATTGGCGAGGAAAAACTGTCCGAAAAACATATTTATAGTCATTTTTAAGAAACTTGATTTTTAATGATGTTTCTGCATCGATTTGCATAGAAATTTATCTTTTTTAAAACATGCGAAGTTTTTTCAGTTTTCTGTTCGGAAATGACTTTTAAACATGGAACATGGACTAAAATCGATTGTTTTATTGAATTGGCGAGGAAAAACTGTCCGAAAAACATATTTATAGTCATTTTTAAGAAACTTGATTTTTAATGATGTTTCTGCATCGATTTGCATAGAAATTTATCTTTTTTAAAACATGCGAAGTTTTTTCAGTTTTCTGTTCGGAAATGACTTTTAAACATGGAACTTGGACTAAAATCGATTGTTTTATTGAATTGGCGAGGAAAAACTGTCCGAAAAACATATTTGGAGTCATTTTCAAGAAACTTGATTTTTAATGATGTTTCTGCATCGATTTGCATAGAAATTTATCTTTTTTAAAACATGCGAAGTTTTTTCAGTTTTCTGTTCGGAAATGACTTTTAACCATGGAACTTGGACTAAAATCGATTGTTTTATTGAATTGGCGAGGAAAAACTGTCCGAAAAACATATTTATAGTCATTTTTAAGAAACTTGATTTTTAATGATGTTTCTGCATCGATTTGCATAGAAATTTATCTTTTTTAAAACATGCGAAGTTTTTTCAGTTTTCTGTTCGGAAATGACTTTTAAACATGGAACTTGGACTAAAATCGATTGTTTTATTGAATTGGCGAGGAAAAACTGTCCGAAAAACATATTTGGAGTCATTTTTAAGAAACTTGATTTTTAATGATGTTTCTGCATCGATTTGCATAGAAATTATAAATTTTTAAAACATGCGAAGTTTTTTCAGTTTTCTGTTCGGAAATGACTTTTAAACATGGAACTTGGACTAAAATCGATTGTTTTATTGAATTGGCGAGGAAAAACTGTCCGAAAAACATATTTTTAGTCATTTTTAAGAAACTTGATTTTTAATGATGTTTCTGCATCGATTTGCATAGAAATTATAAATTTTTAAAACATGCGAAGTTTTTTTAGTTTTCTGTTCGGAAATGACTTTTAAACATGGAACTTGGACTAAAATCGATTGTTTTATTGAATTGGCGAGGAAAAACTGTCCGAAAAACATATTTATAGTCATTTTTAAGAAACTTGATTTTTAATGATGTTTCTGCATCGATTTGCATAGAAATTTATCTTTTTTAAAACATGCGAAGTTTTTTCAGTTTTCTGTTCGGAAATGACTTTTAAACATGGAACTTGGACTAAAATCGATTGTTTTATTGAATTGGCGAGGAAAAACTGTCCGAAAAACCTATTTGGAGTCATTTTTAAGAAACTTGATTTTTAATGATGTTTCTGCATCGATTTGCATAGAAATTTATCTTTTTTAAAACATGCGAAGTTTTTTCAGTTTTCTGTTCGGAAATGACTTTTAACCATGGAACTTGGACTAAAATCGATTGTTTTATTGAATTGGCGAGGAAAAACTGTCCGAAAAACATATTTATAGTCATTTTTAAGAAACTTGATTTTTAATGATGTTTCTGCATCGATTTGCATAGAAATTTATCTTTTTTAAAACATGCGAAGTTTTTTCAGTTTTCTGTTCGGAAATGACTTTTAACCATGGAACTTGGACTAAAATCGATTGTTTTATTGAATTGGCGAGGAAAAACTGTCCGAAAAACATATTTATAGTCATTTTTAAGAAACTTGATTTTTAATGATGTTTCTGCATCGATTTGCATAGAAATTTATCTTTTTTAAAACATGCGAAGTTTTTTTCAGTTTTCTGTTCGGAAATGACTTTTAACCATGGAACTTGGACTAAAATCGATTGTTTTATTGAATTGGCGAGGAAAAACTGTCCGAAAAACATATTTATAGTCATTTTTAAGAAACTTGATTTTTAATGATGTTTCTGCATCGATTTGCATAGAAATTTATCTTTTTTAAAACATGCGAAGTAAATTTATCTTTTTTAAAACATGCGAAGTTTTTTCAGTTACTTGGACTAAAATCGATTGTTTTATTGTATTGACGAGGAAAAACTGTATTGGCGAGGAAAAACTGTCCGAAAAACATATGTATAGTCATTTTTAAGAAATTTGATTTTTAATGAAGAAACTTGATTTTTAATGATGTTTCTGCATCGATTTGCATAGAAATTTATCTTTTTTAAAACATGCGAAGTTTTTTTCAGTTTTCTGTTCGGAAATGACTTTTAACCATGGAACTTGGACTAAAATCGATTGTTTTATTGAATTGGCGAGGAAAAACTGTCCGAAAAACATATTTATAGTCATTTTTAAGAAACTTGATTTTTAATGATGTTTCTGCATCGATTTGCATAGAAATTTATCTTTTTTAAAACATGCGAAGTTTTTTCAGTTTTCTGTTCGGAAATGACTTTTAACCATGGAACTTGGACTAAAATCGATTGTTTTATTGAATTGGCGAGGAAAAACTGTCCGAAAAACATATTTATAGTCATTTTTAAGAAACTTGATTTTTAATGATGTTTCTGCATCGATTTGCATAGAAATTTATATTTTTAAAACATGCGAAGTTTTTTCAGTTTTCTGTTCGGAAATCGAAAAACATATTTATAGTCATTTTAAGAAACTTGATTTTTGTTTTATTGAATTGGCGAGGAAAAACTGTCCGAAAAACATATTTATAGTCATTTTTAAGAAACTTGATTTTTAATGATGTTTCTGCATCGATTTGCATAGAAATTTATCTTTTTTAATGCGAAGTTTTTTCAGTTTTCTGTTCGGAAATGACTTTTAACCATGGAACTTGGACTAAAATCGATTGTTTTATTGAATTGGCGAGGAAAAACTGTCCGAAAAACATATTTATAGTCATTTTTAAGAAACTTGATTTTTAATGATGTTTCTGCATCGATTTGCATAGAAATTTATCTTTTTTAAAACATGCGAAGTTTTTTCAGTTTTCTGTTCGGAAATGACTTTTAACCATGGAACTTGGACTAAAATCGATTGTTTTATTGAATTGGCGAGGAAAAACTGTCCGAAAAACATATTTGGAGTCATTTTTAAGAAACTTGATTTTTAATGATGTTTCTGCATCGATTTGCATAGAAATTTATCTTTTTTAAAACATGCGAAGTTTTTTCAGTTTTCTGTTCGGAAATGACTTTTAACCATGGAACTTGGACTAAAATCGATTGTTTTATTGAATTGGCGAGGAAAAACTGTATGCGAAGTTTTTTGAGTTTTCTGTTCGGAAATGACTTTTCCATGGAACAGAAACTTGATTTTTAATGATGTTTCTGCATCGATTTGCATAGAAATTTATCTTTTTTAAAACATGCGAAGTTTTTTCAGTTTTCTGTTCGGAAATGACTTTTAACCATGGAACTTGGACTAAAATCGATTGTTTTATTGAATTGGCGAGGAAAAACTGTCCGAAAAACATATTTATAGTCATTTTTAAGAAACTTGATTTTTAATGATGTTTCTGCATCGATTTGCATAGAAATTTATCTTTTTTAAAACATGCGAAGTTTTTTCAGTTTTCTGTTCGGAAATGACTTTTAACCATGGAACTTGGACTAAAATCGATTGTTTTATTGAATTGGCGAGGAAAAACTGTCCGAAAAACCTATTTGGAGTCATTTTTAAGAAACTTGATTTTTAATGATGTTTCTGCATCGATTTGCATAGAAATTTATCTTTTTTAAAACATGCGAAGTTTTTTCAGTTTTCTGTTCGGAAATGACTTTTAACCATGGAACTTGGACTAAAATCGATTGTTTTATTGAATTGGCGAGGAAAAACTGTATTGAATTGGCGAGGAAAAACTGTCCGAAAAACATATTTATAGTCATTTTTAAGAAACTTGATTTTCAAGAAACTTGATTTTTAATGATGTTTCTGCATCGATTTGCATAGAAATTTATCTTTTTTAAAACATGCGAAGTTTTTTCAGTTTTCTGTTCGGAAATGACTTTTAACATTGGAACTTGGACTAAAATCGATTGTTTTATTGAATTTGCATAGAAATTTATCTTTTTTAAAACATGCGAAGTTTTTTCAGTTTTCTGTTCGGAAATGACTTTTAACCATGGAACTTGGACTAAAATCGATTGTTTTATTGAATTGGCGAGGAAAAACTGTCCGAAAAACATATTTATAGTCATTTTTAAGAAACTTGATTTTTAATGATGTTTCTGCATCGATTTGCATAGAAATTTATCTTTTTTAAAACATGCGAAGTTTTTTCAGTTTTCTGTTCAATTTATCTTTTTTAAAACATGCGAAGTTTTTTCAGTGGACTAAAATCGATTGTTTTATTGAATTGGCGAGGAAAAACTGTCCGAAAAACATATTTATAGTCATTTTTAAGAAACTTGATTTTTAATGATGTTTCTGCATCGATTTGCATAGAACTGTTCGGAAATGACTTTTAACCATGGAACTGTTTTATTGAATTGGCGAGGAAAAGAAAAACATATTTATAGTCATTTTTAAGAAACTTGATTTTTAATGATGTTTCTGCATCGATTTGCATAGAAATCGATTGTTTTATTGAATTGGCGAGGAAAAACTGTCCGAAAAACATATTTATAGTCATTTTTTTCTGTTCGGAAATGACTTTTTAAAATGGAACTTGGACTAAAATCGATTGTTTTATTGAATTGGCGAGGAAAAACTGTCCGAAAAACATATTTATAGTCATTTTTAAGAAACTTGATTTTTAATGATGTTTCTGCATCGATTTGCATAGAAATTATAAATTTTTAAAACATGCGAAGTTTTTTCAGTTTTCTGTTCGGAAATGACTTTTAAACATGGAACTTGGACTAAAATCGATTGTTTTATTGTTTTAATGATGTTTCTGCATCGATTTGCATAGAAATTATAAATTTTTAAAACATGCGAAGTTTTTTCAGTTTTCTGTTCGGAAATGACTTTTAAGAAACTTGATTTTTAATGATGTTTCTGCATCGATATTGTTTTATTGAATTGGCGAGGAAAAACTGTCCGAAAAAATATTTATAGTCATTTTTAAGAAACATGCGAAGTTTTTTCAGTTTTCTGTTCGGAAATGACTTTTAACCATGGAACTTGGACTAAAATCGATTGTTTTATTGAATTGGCGAGGAAAAACTGTCCGAAAAACATATTTATAGTCATTTTTAAGAAACTTGATTTTTAATGATGTTTCTTCTGTTCGGAAATGACTTTTAACCATGGAACTTGGACTAAAATCGATTGTTTTATTGAATTGGCTTAAAACATGCGAAGTTTTTTCAGTTTTCTGTTCGGAAAGGAAAAACCGTCCGAAAAACATATTTATAGTCATTTTTTAGAAACTTGATTTAAGAAACTTGATTTTTAATGATGTTTCTGCATCGATTTGCATAGAAATTATAAATTTTTAAAACATGCGAAGTTTTTTCAGTTTTCTGTTCGGAAATGACTTTTAAACATGGAACTTGGACTAAAATCGATTGTTTTATTGAATTGGCGAGGAAAAATTGTCCGAAAAACCTATTTTGAGACATATTTAAGAAACATGATTTTTAATGATAAGAAACTTGATTTTTAATGATGTTTCTGCATCGATTTGCATAGAAATTTATCTTTTTTAAAACATGCGAAGTTTTTTCAGTTTTCTGTTCGGAAATGACTTTTAACCATGGAACTTGGACTAAAATCGATTGTTTTATTTGCATAGAAATTATAAATTTTTAAAACATGCGATGTTTTTTCAGTTTTCTGTTCGGAAATGACTTTTAAACATGGAACTTGGACTAAAATCGATTGTTTTATTGAATTGGCGAGGAAAAACTGTCCGAAAAACATATTTATAGTCATTTTTAAGAAACTTGATTTTTAATGATGTTTCTGCATCGATTTGCATAGAAATTTATCTTTTTTAAAACATGCGAAGTTTTTTTCAGTTTTCTGTTCGGAAATGACTTTTAACCATGGAACTTGGACTAAAATCGATTGTTGAAACTTGATTTTTAATGATGTTTCTGCATCGATTTGCATAGAAATTTATCTTTTTTAAAACATGCGAAGTTTTTTCAGTTTTCATTGGCGAGGAAAAACTGTCCGAAAAACATATTTATAGTCATTTTTAAGAAACTTGATTTTTAATGATGTTTCTGCATCGTTGGACTAAAATCGATTGTTTTATTGAATTGGCGAGGAAAAACTGTCCGAAATTTATCTTTTTTAAAACATGCGAAGTTTTTTCAGTTTTCTGTTCGGAAATGACTTTTAACCATGGAACTTGGACTAAAATCGATTGTTTTATTGAATTGGCGAGGAAAAACTGTCCGAAAAACATATTTATAGTCATTTTTAAGAAACTTGATTTTTAATGATGTTTCTGCATCGATTCTTGATTTTTAATGATGTTTCTGCATCGATTTGCATAGAAATTTATCTTTTTTAAAACATGCGAAGTTTTTTCAGTTTTCTGTTCGGAAATGACTTTTAACCATGGAACTTGGACTAAAATCGATTGTTTTATTGAATTGGCGAGGAAAAACTGTCCGAAAAACATATTTATAGTCATTTTTAAGAAACTTGATTTTTAATGATGTTTCTGCATCGATTTGCATAGAAATTTATCTTTTTTAAAACATGCGAAGTTTTTTCAGTTTTCTGTTATAGAAATTTATATCTTTTTAAAACATGCGAAGTTTTTTCAGTTTTCTGTTCGGAAATGACTTTTAAACATGGAACTTGGACTAAAATCGATTGTTTTATTGAATTGGCGAGGAAAAACTGTCCGGACTAAAATCGATTGTTTTATTGAATTGGCGAGGAAAAACTGTCCGAAAAACATATTTTGAGTCATTTTTAAGAAACTTGATTTTTAATGATGTTTCTGCATCGATTTGCATAGAAATTATAAATTTTTAAAACATGCGAAGTTTTTTCAGTTTTTGATTTTTAATGATGTTTCTGCATCGATTTGCATAGAAATTATATCTTTTTTCAAACATGCGAAGTTTTTTCAGTAAGAAACTTGATTTTTAATGATGTTTCTGCATCGATTTGCATAGCTGTTCGGAAATGACTTTTAACCATGGAACTTGGACTATTCTGTTCGAAATGACTTTTAAACATGGAACTTGGACTTAAATCGATTGTTTTATTGAATCGGCGAGGAAAAACTGTCCGAAAAACATATTTGAAGTCATTTTTAAGAAAATGTTTCTGCATCGATTTGCATAGAAATTTATAATTTTTAAAACATGCGAAGTTTTTTCAGTTTTCTGTTCGGAAATGACTTTTAAACATGGAACTTGGACTAAAATCGATTGTTTTATTGAATTGGCGAGGAAAAACTGTCGTTTCTTAAAAAATGACTATAAATATGTTTTATGATGTTTCTGCATCGATTTGCATAGAAATTTATCTTTTTTAATACACTGAAAAAACTTCGCATGTTTTAAAAAAGATAAATTGGACTAAAATCGATTGTTTTGTTTCTTAATATAACTATAAATATGTTTTTCGGACAGTTTTTCCTCGCTGATGTTTCTGCATCGATTAAAAATGACTATAAATAGGTTTTTCGGACACTTGATTTTTAATGATGTTTCTGCATCGATTTGCATAGAATGACTATAAATATGTTTTTCGGACTTTGACTATAAATATGTTTTTCGGACTGGACTAAAATCGATTGTTTTATTGAATTGGCGAGGAAAAACTGTCCAAAATGACTATAAATATGTTTTTTCGGAAGAAACTTGATTTTTTAATGATGTTTCTGCAACGATTTGCATAGAAATTTATCTTTTTTAAAACATGCGAAGTTTTTTCAGTTTTCTGTTCGGAAATGACTTTTAACCATGGAACTTGGACTAAAACTTCGCATGTTTTAAAAAAGAATAAATTTCTATGCAAGAAACTTGATTTAAAAATGACTATAAATATGTTTTTCGGACAGTTTTTTCCTCGTAACCATGGAACTTGGACTAAAATCGTTTAAAAAGATAAATTTTCTATGCAAATCGATGACTTGATTTTTAATGATGTTTCTGCATCGATTTGCATAGAAATTTATCTTTTTTAAAACATGCGAAGTTTTTTCAGTTCTATAAATAGGTTTTTCGGACAGTTTTTCCTCGCCAATTCAATAAAACGAGAAAACTGAAAAAACTTCGCATGTTTTAATGATGTTTCTGCATCGATTTGCATAGAAATTTATCTTTTTTAAAACATGCGAAGTTTTTCAGTTTTCTGTTCGAAATGACTTTTAACCATGGAACTTGGACTAAAATCGATTGTTTTATTGACTTAAAAATGACTATAAATATGTTTTTCGGACGTTTCTGCATCGAACTTCGCATGTTTTAAAAAAGATAAATTTCTATTTATTGAATTAAAAAATCAAGTTTCTTAAAATGACTATTTGCATAGACAAGTTTCTTAAAAATGACTATAAATATGTTTTTCGGACATGCAATTCAATAAAACAATCGATTTTAGGAAAATAAATAGGTTTTTCGGACAGTTTTTCCTCACCAAGTTTCTTAAAAATGACTATAAATATGTTTTTCGGACATTTTTAAAAATCAAGTTTCTTAAAAATGATTATAAGTATGTTTTTCGGACAGTTTAAAGAAAACTGAAAAAAACTTCGCATGTTTTAAGAAACTTGATTTTTAATGATGTTTCTGCATCGATTTGCATAGAAATTATAAATTTTTAAAATATGCGAAGTTTTTTCAGTTTTCTGTTCGGAAATGACTTTTAAACATGGAACATGGACTAAAATCGATTGTTTTATTGAATTTTCGAGGAAAAACTGTCCGATAAACATATTTGAAGTCATTTTTAAGAAACTCGATTTTTAAAGATGTTTCTGCATCGATTTGCATAAAAAATATAAATTTTTAAAACATGCGAAGTTTTTTCAGTTTTCTGTTCGGAAATGACTTTTAAACATGGAACTTGGAATAAAATCGATTGTTTTATTGAATTGGCGAGGAAAAACTATCCGAAAATCATATTTGGAGTCATTTTTAAGAAACTTGATTTTTAATGATGTTTCTGCATCGATTTGCATAGAAATTATATCTTTTTTCAAACATGCGAATTTTTTTCAGTTTTCTGTTCGGAAATGACTTTTACACATGGAAATTGGACTAAAATCGATTGTTTTATTGAATTGGCGAGGAAAAACTGTCCGAAAAACATGTTTGGAGTCATTTTTAAGAAACTTGATTTTTAATGATGTTTCTGCATCGATTTGCATAGAAATTTATCTTTTTTAAAACATGCGAAGTTTTTTCAGTTTTCTGTTCGGAAATGACTTTTAAACATGGAACTTGGACTAAAATCGATTGTTTTATTGAATTGGCGAGGAAAAACTGTCCGAAAAACATATTTGGAGTCATTTTTAAGAAACTTGATTTTTAATGATGTTTCTGCATCGATTTGCATAGAAATTATAAATTTTTAAAACATGCGAAGTTTTTTCAGTTTTCTGTTCGGAATAACTTTTAAACATGGAACTTGGACTAAAATCGGTTGTTTTATTGAATTGGCGAGGAAAAACTGTCCGAAAAACCTATTTATAGTCATTTTTAAGAAACTTGATTTTTAATGATGTTTCTGCATCGATTTGCATAGAAATTATAAATATTTAAAACATGCGAAGTTTTTTCAGTTTTCTGTTCGGAAATGACTTTTAAACATGGAACTTGGACTAAAATCGATTGTTTTATTGAATTGGCAACTGTCCGAAAAACATATTTATAGTCATTTATAAGAAACTTGATTTTTAATGATGTTTCTGAATCGATTTCCATGGTTAAAAGTCATTTCCGAACAGAAAACTGAAAAAACTTCGCATGTTTTAAAAAAGATAAATTTCTATGCAAATCGATGCAGAAACATCATTAAAAATCAAGTTTCTTAAAAATGACTATAAATATGTTTTTCGGACAGTTTTTCCTCGCCAATTCAATAAAACAATCGATTTTAGTCCAAGTTCCATGTTTAAAAGTCATTTCCGAACAGAAAACTGAAAAAAACTTCGCATGTTTTAAAAAAGATAAATTTCTATGCAAATCGATGCAGAAAAATCATTAAAAATCAATGGTTAAAAGTCATTTCCGAACAGAAAACTGAAAAAAACTTCGCATGTTTTAAAAAAAGATAAATTTTATTTCGGACAGTTTTTCCTCGCCAATTCAATAAAACAATCGATTTTAGTCCAAGTTCCATGTTTAAAAGTCATTTCCGAACAGAAAACTGAAAAAACTTTGCATGTTTGAAAAAAGATATAATTTCTATGCAAATCGATGCAGAAACATCATTAAAAATCAAGTTTCTTAAAAATGACTCAAAATATGTTTTTCGGACAGTTTTTCCTCGCCAATTCAATAAAACAATCGATTTTAGTCCAAGTTCCATGTTTAAAAGTCATTTCCGAACAGAAAACTGAAAAAACTTCGCATGTTTTAAAAATTTATAATTTCTATGCAAATCGATGCAGAAAAATCATTAAAAATCAAGTTTCTTAAAAATGACTCCAAATATGTTTTTCGGACAGTTTTTCCTCGCCAATTCAATAAAACAATCGATTTTAGTCCAAGTTAAATGTTAAAAAGTCATTTCCGAACAGAAAACTGAAAAAACTTCGCATGTTTGAAAAAAGATATAATTTCTATGCAAATCGATGCAGAAACATCATTAAAAATCAAGTTTCTTAAAAATGACTCAAAATATGTTTTTCGGACAGTTTTTCCTCGCCAATTCAATAAAACAATCGATTTTAGTCCAAGTTCCATGTTTAAAAGTCATTTCCGAACAGAAAATGAAAAAACTTCGCATTAAAAAAGATAAATTTCTATGCAAATCGATGCAGAAACATCATTAAAAATCAAGTTTCTTAAAAATGACTCCAAATATGTTTTTCGGACGGTTTTTCTTGCCAATTCAATAAAACAATCGATTTTAGTCCAAGTTCCATGTTGAAAATTCATTTCCGAACAGAAAACTGAAAAAACTTCGCATGTTTTAAAAATTTATAATTTCTATGCAAATCGATGCAGAAACATCATTAAAAATCAATATGTTTTTTCGGACAGTTTTTCCTCGCCAATTCAATAAAACAATCGATTTTAGTCCAAGTTCCAATTCAATAAAACAATCAATTTTAGTCCAAGTTTCATGCTTAAAAGTCATTTCCGAACAGAAAACTGAAAAAGCTTCGCATGTTTTAAAAAAGATAAATTTCTATGCAAATCGATGCAGAAACATCATTAAAAATCAAGTTTCTTTAAAATGACTATAAATATGTTTTTTCGGACGGTTTTTCCTCGCCAATTCAATAAAACAATCGATTTTAGTCCAAGTTCCATGGTTAAAAGTCATTTCCGAACAGAAAACTGAAAAAAATTTCGCATGTTTTAAAAAAGATAAATTTCTATGCAAATCGATGCAGAAACATCATTAAAAATCAAGTTTCTTAAAAATGACTCCAAATATGTTTTTCGGACAGTTTTTCCTCGCCAATTCAATAAAACAATCGATTTTAGTCCAAGTTCCATGTTTAAAAGTCATTTCCGAACAGAAAACTGAAAAAACTTTGCATGTTTTAAAAAAGATATATTTCTATGCAAATCGATGCAGAAACATCATTAAAAATCAAGTTTCTTAAAAATGACTATAAATATGTTTTTCGGACAGGTTTTCCTCGCCAATTCAATAAAACAATCGATTTTAGTCCAAGTTCCATGTTTAAAAGTCATTTCCGAACAGAAAACTGAAAAAACTTCGCATGTTTTAAAAAAATAATTTCTATGCAAATCGATGCAGAAACATCATTAAAAATCAAGTTTCTTAAAAATGACTATAAATATGTTTTTCGGACAGTTTTTCCTCGCCAATTCAATAAAACAATCGTTTTTAGTCCAAGTTCCATGGTTAAAAGTCATTTCCGAACAGAAAACTGAAAAAACTTCGCATGTTTTAAAAAAGATAAATTTCTATGCAAATCGATGCAGAAACATCATTAAAAATCAAGTTTCTTAAAAATGACTATAAATATGTTTTTCGGACAGTTTTTCCTCGCCAATTCAATAAAACAATCGATTTTAGTCCAAGTTCCATGGTTAAAAGTCATTTCCGAACAGAAAACTGAAAAAACTTCGCATGTTTTAAAAAAGATAAATTTCTATGCAACGATGCAGAAACATCATTAAAAATCAAGTTTCTTAAAAATGACTATAAATATGTTTTTCGGACAGTTTTTCCTCGCCAATTCAATAAAACAATCGATTTTAGTCCAAGTTCCATGGTTAAAAGTCATTTCCGAACAGAAAACTGAAAAAACTTCGCATGTTTTAAAAAAGATAAATTTCTATGCAAATCGATGCAGAAACATCATTAAAAATCAAGTTTCTTAAAAATGACTATAAATATGTTTTTCGGACAGTTTTTCCTCGCCAATTCAATAAAACAATCGATTTTAGTCCAAGTTCCCTGGTTAAAAGTCATTTCCGAACAGAAAACTGAAAAAACTTCGCATGTTTTAAAAAAGATAAATTTCTATGCAAATCGATGCAGAAACATCATTAAAAATCAAGTTTCTAAACTTCGCATGTTTTAAAAAAGATAAATTTCTATGCAGTTTTTCCTCGCCAATTCAATAAAACAATCGATTTTTGTCCAAGTTCCATGTTTAAAAGTCATTTCCGAACAGAAAACTGAAAAAACTTCGCATGTTTTAAAAATTTATAATTTCTATGCAAATCGATGCAGAAACATCATTAAAAATCAAGTTTCTTAAAAATGACTATAAATATGTTTTTCGGACAGTTTTTCCTCGCCAATTCAATAAAACAATCGATTTTAGTCCAAGTTCATGGTTAAAAGTCATTTCCGAACAGCAAACTGAAAAAACTTCGCATGTTTTAAAAAAGATAAATTTCTATGCAAATCGATGCAGAAACATCATTAAAAATCAAGTTTCTTAAAAAAATGACTTAATAAATATGTTTTTTCGGACAGTTTTTCCTCGCCAAAGTTTTTTCCTCGCCAATTCAATAAAACAATCGATTTTAGTCCAAGTTCCATGGTTAAAAGTCATTTCCGAACAGAAAACTGAAAAAACTTCGCATGTTTTAAAAAAGATAAATTTCTATGCAAATCGATGCAGAAACATCATTAAAAATCAAGTTCCTTAAAAATGACTCCAAATATTTTTTTCGGACAGTTTTTCCTCGCCAATTCAATAAAACAATCGATTTTAGTCCAAGTTCCAATGTTAAAAGTCATTTCCGAACAGAAAACTGAAAAAAACTTCGCATGCTTTAAAAAAGATAAAATTTCTATGCAAATCGATGCAGAAACATCATTAAAAATCAAGTTTCTTAAAAATATGTTTTTCGGACAGTTTTTCCTCGCCAATTCAATAAAACAATCGATTTTAAGTTTTTCCTCGCCAATTCAATAAAACAATCGATTTTAGTCCAAGTTCCATGGTTAAAAGTCATTTCCGAACAGAAAACTGAAAAAACTTCGCATGTTTTAAAAAAGATAAATTTCTATGCAAATCGATGCAGAAACATCATTAAAAATCAAGTTTCTTAAAAATGACTATAAATATGTTTTTCGGACAGTTTTTCCTCGCCAATTCAATAAAACAATCGATTTTAGTCCAAGTTCCATGGTTAAAAGTCATTTCCGAACAGAAAACTGAAAAAACTTCGCATGTTTTAAAAAAGATAAATTTCTATGCAAATCGATGCAGAAACATCATTAAAAATCAAGTTTCTTAAAAATGACTCCAAATAGGTTTTTCGGACAGTTTTTCCTCGCCAATTCAATAAAACAATCGATTTTAGTCCAAGTTCCATGGTTAAAAGTCATTTCCGAACAGAAAACTGAAAAAACTTCGCATGTTTTAAAAAAGATAAATTTCTATGCAAATCGATGCAGAAACATCATTAAAAATCAAGTTTCTTAAAATCAAGTTTCTTAAAAATGACTATAAATAGGTTTTTCGGACAGTTTTTCCTCACCAATTCAATAAAACAATCGATTTTAGTCCAAGTTCCATGGTTAAAAGTCATTTCCGAACAGAAAACTGAAAAAAACTTCGCATGTTTTAAAAAAGATAAATTTCTATGCAAATCGATGCAGAAACATCATTAAAAATCAAGTTTCTTAAAAATGACTATAAATATGTTTTTCGGACAGTTTTTCCTCGCCAATTCAATAAAACAATCGATTTTAGTCCAAGTTCCATGGTTAAAAGTCATTTCCGAACAGAAAACTGAAAAAAAAAATTCGCATGTTTTAAAAAAGATAAATTTCTATGCAAATCGATGCAGAAACATCATTAAAAATCAAGTTTCTTAAAAATGACTATAAATATGTTTTTCGGACAGTTTTTCCTCGCCAATTCAATAAAACAATCGATTTTAGTCCAAGTTCCATGGTTAAAAGTCATTTCCGAACAGAAAACTGAAAAAAAAAAATTCGCATGTTTTAAAAAAGATAAAATCGATGCAGAAACATCATTAAAAATCAAGTTTCTTAAAAATGACTATAAATATGTTTTTCGGACAGTTTTTCCTCGCCAATTCAATAAAACA